>JAVQKC010129913.1:0-32023 GCA_036025475.1 Philypnodon macrostomus
TCTCCCCAGACACTTCATCCAGCTCTTCCGGAGGAATCCAGAGGCGTTCCCAGGCCAGCCGAGAGACATAGTCCCTCCAGCGTGTCCTGGGTCTTCCCCGGGGCCTCCTTCCGGTGGGACCTGCCTGAAACACCTCCCGGGGTGCATCCGAAACAGATGCCCGAGCCACCTCAGCTGACTCCTCTCGATGTGGAGGAGCAGCGACTCTACTACGAGCTCCTCCCGAGTGACTGAGCTCCTCACCCTATCTCTAAGGGAGCGCCCAGCCACCAGTCGGAGAAAACTCATTTTGGCCGCTTGTATCCGAGATCTTGTCCTTTTGGTCTTGACCCAGAGCTCATGACCATAGATCATAGGCCTTTTGTAGCACATAATATAATTTTATGTATGAGATCATTAACCCTTTGAGATGCCTACATTAGGTTCTCCTAGAGACTCTGGGAGGCCCATGTTGCACTGTGCATACTGTACCCTCTATGGCAGATCTATGGTAGACAATCAATAATACATCAAGACACTGACAGACAATTAGAACCAGTTACATTAAATGTATTTGGAGAATTTACATTATTTTTTACAAATATACATTCTAAATATACAGATATGTTTTGAAAACCCTCTCCCACTTCATGAACATTTTTAGTGTGTTATGGTGTATATATACACCTAATATAAAGTTCATATAAAATTACCTAATGATCTCATAAATTCACCTCTTTTCACCCATGCACAGCTGTGTGAACTATCTGCATGTTCTGATGATTATGTTTGCATGGCCCATTGGCAGTGTTCATATCCCAAACCTCTGCTGTTATGGAGTTTTAACAATTCAGCCAGATGTTGTTTTGGTTGTTGTTGAGCTGGATTCTATGAAGTACCAGGTGAGCCGCTGAGATTACCACCTTTCCCCTGCAAGGGCAAACGTAATAGTCTTTAAATGAGAATAGAACCTATTGTAGTGTGATTATGGTTGTCATCATTCTCCAAAACAGACCATATAAAGACCATCTAATCAAAATGTTCAGCCAGACTGTCTACTGCAAAAAAATGATTCAAAAACAGATTCAGGGTTTTGTTTCAGTCATGAAAGTGTCATGTAAATGTTTTTTTATACGGCCCCTCAGCTTCAGTGACTGTTCACTGTGTTAATTGTTGTTCAGCCCCTGCCTCGCTTAATCCGGAAAGTTTTTTGCTCAAATGTACAATACATCCTGAAATTGGGTCTGCTTTCATTTATACCATAAAATCACCACACCGGAGTGCAGGTTCTCAGCCTAAATCCAACCCCAGAGAGACCACTCGTCTAAAAAGGTCTTAGTCTCAAAGTATATAGGTGCAAAAACTGTTCTGTACAACTTTTTAGTAGTAATTCTAATGGTGGTCAGTCTGTGTTATTATTTTTTTTAATGAGCAATCTCCTCTTCCATGGGGCACAGTGATTCATTAGACCCCATTCATTAGAGCTGTGCAGTTATTCAATGAACATCTCTTAAAAACAGTTGAAGAGTGTATCCTTTATGGTCTATACATATTAGTGAAGTGGCTTAATTGCCCAGTCTTTTGTGTGGCAGATCAGGGAGCCAGTCACTTCAGCCACTTAAATGTGCCTGGATAAAATGGCAATTGTTGCATCAGGAAGGGCATTCAACGTTTCAAACAAAGGGAGCAGCCAAAATGGATTGCACTCAAGCCTCGTATCGGGGTGCTGGCCGGCTCTTTTTATGTCAAATCTTCATTGTTGAATCAAAGATAAAAGTTTTATTACTGCCAGTTGAAGTTCCTATAATGTTGTTTTGCACACTTCACAGTCTATTTTAATACATTTAGTTACCATTTTACGTTTTGGACTCAATAACAAACGCTCAGATTAGGCCCCTGTCTCTTTAGGTGGTACGATAGCAAAAGTAGCAACAATGCCTATCTGGGTGCATTAGTTGGCAGTGCAGGAGTAGGCAGGAGCACTTCCTATAGAGGAGTGGTTTGTCACTATTTGTTACATCACCAATAGTTGAATCCATTTTCAGATCTTGGAGAGGACTATAATCAACATAAAAGATTACTCAAACATGCAAACACATGTGTTTAAGTTAGAAACAATCAATCAATTTTGCATAATATTGGACCTTTAAATGTTAACTCTTAGGTGACCTCATTGTGATCCATCAAGTTTATCATAATGTGATCATGTTTGCCATTGTTTATCATAACTATATAATACGATCACCTAATAAAGCTGTAGAGACAGACTGTCTACTTCAAATAAGTATTTCACTATATGTCTAACTCATGTTAACTAATACAAATAAAGATGAGAATTAACCAAGCAACTTCCTGTTGATTTTGAGCACAACTAGCCTAATAATTATTTATTGAAACTATCTTTGGTCCTTGCCACAAGCATCTGTCTGAAAGGCTGACAGATTGGTAAGAGACAGATATGGAGAGATAAATATGAGGAAAAATACATAAAATACACAATGTAACGCTTCCACATTTATTCATGTGTAAAATAGCAAAAGAAACCAGTGAGAGGAAGACCCTTTATCACTTAATTATACTTAACACAAAACATTCACATTATAATATCTTTAGCCAATAGTCGTTCTACAGTATAATTATTGAAAATAGTTTTTGATATGCAGCTATAATACAGTGACATAGATTGATATAATAATAATTATTGGGCTATTGTTGATAACTAAATATAAGTGATCTTTAACCATATACTGTCATGACTCACCAGAAAAAGTGTTGACTTCTTAGTCTTTCTGTAATGTAAGACTAAAACCAGTCTTTTCTTACATTTATAGATGTCTTTTTTTATTTATATCCCAAGGGGGGGTATTAAATAATATAAGACACACTTTACCTTTTGTTGGTTAGAAAACTCAACGACTAGCTTAAACAGCTTATTAAAAGGAATGTATGTTGTCACTTTTAGAATAAACTTTATGTAACTGGCCAACATGGAAAGCTTGTTTCTGTGAAAACTCTATAGAGACCAATGGAATGTTCGACACAGCCACTGACACACATTTGACCACATGAATTACATTGATTATGTAGTTACCATGGCACCAGAACCTGGAACAGAAGTACGTATATGGCAACAAATACCACCTCGGCAGGGTCATTTTTCTGCACTTTTCTATGCCACGTTTTTTCAAGTGCCAGGCTATATTAGAAAGACATCGGGTGGGCTTTGTCTGCAGTGGTCAGTAACTTTCAACACTGTGAAAGGCACATGGACCAGGAGGCCTATTATAACAAGAGTTAGAAACATTGGTCGCACTTTATGTAATAATAGAGTAATAATGTAGTAATGATATGATAATAATGCTGTAATAAACAGGAATAATTATGGTTAACTTCCAAGTAATTGCTTTGTTGGAATTTGTTTATTTGATTAGTATTTGTATTTGTTTAAAAGCTGTAGCACTTTGAGATTTCCTTGACATGTAAAGTGTATTACAAATAAAATGTATTATTATATTATTATTATTATAACTTCCAAGTAAAGGCTATGTAATTACTAACTCTAACCCCTTACCCTTACTCTAACCCCTAACCTTTAACCCCTTATGCTAACCCCTAACCTTCAACCCCTTACCCTGACCCCCAACCCCTTACCCTAACACTAACCCCTTACCCTAACCCTTACCCTAACCCCTAACCCTAACCCCTTACCCTAACTCCTTACCCTAACCCTAATCCTTACCCTTAACCTAACCCCTTACCCTAACTCTAACCCCTTACCCTAACCCCTAAACCTAACCCCTTACCCTAACCCCTTACCCTAACCCTTACCCTTACCCTAACCCCTTACCCTAAATCAAAATCATTGGGTCCTAGAATCTTTGTAATCAATATTAAATAAATAATGTATCAAAATATTCAATTCAAAAGCGATCACATACTTGCAAACCTACTCCCCTTAAATAGACCCTCTCATATTCTCTTAATGCATGCGTGTGTTACTTTTATGAGATTGTAAAGCTTTGTGTGTAAAGTGTGTTTATTTATGTATGTATGTGTGACGCATATATGACCTCAGAACTATCTGACCCTGTTCTACGATGTTAAGGAGGGACTGAAGGGAAACTCAAATACTATTGGTCAAAGTGGTATCTCACCAACGGCAATTTGATGTTGCTGTAGAGGCCAGGAGAGGGACTAAAATAAAAATAATAATTAATACGGATTACTTACTTTACATCATAGAACAGGTCAGATACAATTATCAATCTTTTTTTATTTTAGGAAAGTTACAACTACATAATCATTTTGTACAATTGTTGAAATTCTATTTACTTCTGTTTACTATCTATTTATATATTCAGTCCAATTAAAATCTATGATCTTCTTTGTTACGAAATAAATAATGAATGTAAAAAGAAATCGTTCATCATTGTATGGTACTTTGACAGTGACCTGATGTGAACCCAAGATGGCAGTATAACCCTGCAGCCCTTTAAGTTCATCACTGCTTCGTTTTAGCCCAGCTCATTAAGTTAGTAACATGGCCTCATACAGTGTAGTTTAGATCATAGCGTGACCAAACTATTGTTGAGTCACATTTGCCCTCTTCTGTCTACGGCCCAGCGGCTAACAATGTGTCTGTTTACTGTAAGAATATGTACATGTACAATAACTGTAATACTAAAAGTCTAACAAAACTATACAGACCTAAAAACATTAAGCACAAAAACTGCTCCATAAAAAGGCTAGTAAATAAAAGATAACACACACAATACAAGCTGAGGACATTGTTAGGACTTCAACATTCCTGCATATGAACAATGATTATTAACTATATTATGAATTATGGTTAATAGAAGACTGTCTGATGGAATGAATAATTCAGTCTGGGGAATTATTAGAGAAAATAACTGTCTCTTTATGTTCCTTTGTCCTGAAGATAACTAAAAGTGAGTTCATGGTAATGTAGCTACATTCAGATTTATTCTGAATAAACCATGCCTGGAGGCAGTCGTATCAAATTACAATAATTGTATGATTTATTTATTTGTATGAATTATTAAGTTATTTACTGGCTTGAGATAAAACTTTTTTACAGTTTTGGGATAACAGCAAGAAGTCGCTGACCCCATCTCGCAATGGTAAAGGTGTAGTGCCCAAACCTTTATATTTAGACTCAAATAATGAAATCAGCCTAATGAGCCATAAAGCCCTTAGCCCAATGAAAGTTTTGACTGACTGACTACTGACATTTTCTGAAAATACTTCCAAATACAATTAATATATTAAACTATTTTGCTACAGACTAACACACCAATGAAAGCAAAAACATGACTTTTTTTGGAAAAAGATGGTGGCTCTGGATTTAAAATATGTAGACTTTTGATATCACAGAATAAAGTGAACAATGAAGATTATAGTAAATAGTAAATACAGACTGGAGTGGATCTCTACAGTCGCATGTGTTCTTTGTTGGAAGATTTACTTGAGTCTAGAGTAGGATTAAAGGAGTAAAAAGCGATTTATAGTCAATCTAAGGAATGAATCCAATGCATCTGTCGGCCAAAGTGTTATAATAAACCATTATCAATGACGTCTGTGCAATGTGCGCACGATGGTCTGACCTAAAGACATATCTGATATAAGATACTGTGGGTGCCACTGCCGTCACTTTTCAAGGACTAACATATCATTCTGGTGCAAAAGAGGGAAGATTGAAGGTCAACACTGCAATATGTTTTGGGCCCGTATGCAATGCTCGCTCCGTTGTTTTAGAGAGACTATGAGATATACAGCACTTCTGACAGACAGGGTCAATGCCTTGGAGGAGGTCTATTATTCTAACATCTGTCCACGACTGCCAAAAGCTAATAGCGCTGTGGTCTTTTTAATATTTTTACTGAGAAGGCCTACTCCAAAGATTTTTTAAAAGTGAGCACGCAGACTTTTTTATAAACAAACAGCCTGAATTGAAATAAAACACACTACAGTTTCAGACATAAATGACAGGGGATTGGTCAGGTTTTAATTGTCTGTGGGCAGTGGCAAATGTAATATACAGCTGGGTTCTCTTAGGAAGGAAACATACACAATGTAGAGTTGGTGAGCTGCAGCGGTCAGGCAGAAACAGGGCTATATATGGAGAGACAAAAACAATGATGCAAACGTGGCTCTGCACAACTCACACTTTCTTTGGCAAGTTCAGTTCATTCACATTTAGCCAATAGTGTTCAAGATAAGAGGTCAAGGTCAATTTATATCTGAGAGATCAACATTTGAACTTTTACACTAATACAGATGCATACTCTGTACTGTTTAGGGTGAACAAACAATCCAACAATGGCCAATCATTTCTACTGTGCCCACCAGGAACTGTATCATTCCCCAACAAAAGTTAAGAATGCGGTGTGTTGGTGTGTGTTGCCTAGAAAGTACATTGTGTTTGAAGAAATGTGTGTGTGAGGCTCTCCTTCCAGTAAAGACTGACTCACCAAACACCACCATTTAAGTCATTTTGAAGATTTGCACAGTTTACGAGCTGACGTGAGCAGAAGCTGCTGTAACGTGGCACAGGTATGAGCCCATAGCTTCAGGACAATTGAGTGCAAAAGAAACTGACATATTAAAAAATGTAATTCGAAAATCTGTCCATGTCCAGGTCCTATCCACAGTCCAAAGGCGTGGCATTGATTTATTTACAAAAAAAGCAATGGTTATAACATTAACGACAATACCAGCCCTGATATTTATTGGTGTCAAACTGAAAATGTGAATTATAAAAAAATACAAATAAAAAAAAGCTTGAAAATGGTATAATATAAAGTGAAATAATGCTCGTGCCAGTTGTTTTTTTTAATTTTTACCCTTTTAATATAAATTTGTTCCATTTTTAAAATCACTGAGCGAGAAGTTCTGTATCAAAATGCATGTTGATGTTTTTGTGTATTAGACTTTCTCCTCGTGAGTGGTGAGTGATGAGGTATCCGACTGTCCGCCAGACAGATGGAGTCTGTCTGATTCAAGAGGTGCCAAGGTGATAATGAGACACAGCTGGTCCACACATGGAGATAGACACAATGTAAACATCAACCACAGGCACAAACTGCTCATCATGGCCTCTGCTATAAGATGCTATATGCAGCTAGTGGTGATACATGTACAGATATGTTGTAAAAACAATATTCAGCATTCCCACTTTTTTGTAAAGACTTGTTAGATGAGGCGCCTCATTACTGCGATAGGGGCTGTCTAAAATAAGGCTTTTCTTGTATGGATCTTGTATGGGTCTTGTATGGGTCTTGTATGGATCTTGTATGAAACTAACACATAAATAGATACACAAGTCAGTCTTGAAAATATTTAGTGAAATACATCATACAATAATGAATGTGTTGCTACAAATTGCAATGTTTTGGGACTGAGTTGGCAAACAAATGAACTATACTATACTATACTACTATACTACTATACTACACTGAAAGTATTTAATAGAAATGACCACGGTGTAGCTCACAGTGTTTGAGGCATAAGGCTAACACAAAACATATCATTATTTAATAGTAGAGATTGAACAAACTGAACAAATGTCATGTTATGGACCAGACTGTGGAAGATTACGATAAGAGGCCAGCTCCAGACTCACTTTTTTGGCCCAGGAGCACCATCTATAACCCCTAACAGAGATTTTTTTTATGAGCAGACAGAAAATTTAGGGGCACATGATGTCAATCGATCTGTTGCAAAAATATATTAAAATCTCCCATTTCAAATACACAAAACTATAGTGTGCTGTTAACAGTGTTTAATTTAAGTATATCTTATATATAGATAGATATCTTTGCCCCATAAATTAGGCACCAAAACAGAGCAAAACCACACACAAAGCCAAGTCAAAGCAGAGCATCACTGTGATTATCTTTTGTGTAAAATGAGTTCTATCCAATAAAAATGAAAATTATCATATTATGCAAATCACAACTCAAACTTCGTCTGTTTCAACAGATTTGAGATATTATGCTGTGGTTTTATGTTTGCTTTACTGTATTCATTTTCTTATTTTACATAAATCAATGCTGTTTTTCCCAAATAATGATAAGCTATAGTTTTGTAGGCATATTATGAGTTTGCATTGGACAGTTTTTTCACTGACCTAGCATCATTAGGCTGTTTTTTTCACAGACCTGGCAACCTTGCACTGTGCGCAGCATTCAGGTTAGCTTATTTTGCTAATGATTTTGCAGAGAATACGCAACATTTAGGTTTAAACTAAAGTCACGTCTGAACCTGCGCATATATGAACGATCCAGCCTAAATCCGGCCTATGGGTTTTCAAAGAGTCCAGACCCCATTGTCAGATTGTTTCACTGACTAAACTGTTAGAAACTAGTAGGGAGAAAGCAGGAAGAAAACAAGCCACATTAACAATATGATCTAATTATATCTTGTTTTAAACAGACAGACATATTAGGACTGCTACTCACACAGTCCCTGAAGAGTATGCTCAAAGCTCTAGTTCCTAGCATATTTGACCAATATTTGTCGCTCAGTTTAATACACTTTTTAAGGGTTTTTTCATCTCTGTAAACATTAGCCATTTGCCCTCTTTACCATACGATGTGGACTTATGTCTGGGGAATCCATTGGCGTTTGCTTCCAATGCACGTCTCGATTCATCTGACCACACACCAGCACATGAAGGAGTGTGCCAGTGTCTGGAGATGCTGCAGACATGGAGGAGGAGGCGGAGGTCTGGGAATGCTGCTGAGAGAGAGAGGGAGGCTAGCTAGAAATTCGCTACTTCAGGGCTAACGTAGACCGCATACTATAGGAAGGAATGCCTGTGTCTTTGTAGGCGACTGGAAGAGTAACTTAGGAGGAGGGATTGGAGGCTACACGCGGCGGGAGGGAGGGACCTGAAGAGGCAGTCTACAGCGTGTCAATGAAAGAAGTACTCTCTTCTACTGGCTTCTGCTGCAAGAGAGCACATGTACCATCCAAGCGAGGCGTAAACATTGGGCATTTTACAGGCGTTGGACCTTTTCAGCTCACCTTTCTTGGGGTGTGATGAGTTGAGGCTTCTGGAGGACCTGGAAGACTCGAAGCCACAGATAGACAAGCTTCTTTTTGGACTCATTATCTCCATTGGACTTAGATCACATGACTTCAGTGTTTACAGACAGGTTGGTGTGATGTGAGGGGTTGGTGAGGGGTTTTTTGGGGGTCCGCTGCCAGCTCGCAGGCAGGTGTGATGCCGGGTCAGTCCGTTTGATATGCAAAGGCCAACAGACAAGTCCATTAGAAGCAAAGACTCAACACACCAAATGGACTCATCAACTTCTGAACAGATCTAACTTTCTGTGTCTCACTTGCACTTTACAGACTTTGATTTAGGATGTGATAAAATTTGGTTATTATTTATCAACAAGGTGAATTTTTTGCTGACTTTTTTGCTGAATTGCAAGAACTCTTCAAACTTTCATCATGAGCCTAGAGACCTATAATGTGGTCACCTACAGCTTCCTGTTCATCCTGCTGCTGTTCCTCCAGGCCTGGCAGGGAAGCTGTCATCCTCAGTGTCTGGACTACAAGCCCCCTTTCGGACCCCGACAACCACTTGCCTTCTGCAAAGAGTATTCAAAGTTTGGATGCTGTGACCTGGAGAAAGATGAGGCCATATCGGTCAGGTTTAACAACATCATGGCCAGTTTTGACCATTCAGGTTTTGTCATCTGCGGCAAGTACATCCGTGGCTTCCTCTGTCAGGTATGAGCCTAAATGTAAAGTAATAACTGGTGATAATTTCATTGTTCATCTGTATAACCATCATGTCATGACATTGTCTCACCGATCGGACACTTTGACTGCATCTAAATAGTTAAACATATAAAAATATAAAGTCTGAAGCATGGTGACAGAGTGGCCAGCACTCACAGTTTCTTCACAGCAAACTGTTTGTGGGAGCGATACATGTTCTCTCTGTGGTAACTACAACATGAACTGTCCTGCCTATGTCCTGAACTGTTGAGTCTGGATTTATGTTGTAAGATTATTATTGCAATAGAAAAGTGAAATAATAGTTGGAAAAGATATCAATGTCCTGAGAGCTAGCCAACACGACAGCTGATAGATACTCGTGAGAGTTTAGAGAGTTTAGAGAGTTTAGAAAGTCATGAAAATCCAATTTGAACTTCTCCCGCTGATCCGTTGCCTTGTACACTGCTGTGGGGAAGACCAATGGTATGGCAGTGTTGCTACGAGTGGGCAGGTCTTAGTTTAGACAACACGCCTCTTAGTAATATTTGTTAGCAACATGGGGTCGACCCCCAAAAAGTAATGTATGCTTCTATAAATTATAGATTTAATATTTTACTATTGGAGCATTTTCTTGTTTGGCTCTGTCATATCAGTTGTTGCTTTGATCGACTTTAACAGTGGTCTGTAGCTGGTCTTTCAGCCAGTCACCTTCAAAAAGAATAGCATTTTCTTTGGGAGCCGTCCAGGCTTGAAAATGTGTAGAAGTCTGTGGAGCAGTGTGCTGCACATTTCAATCCTTGCCAGGTTAGAAAAATGCATAGGAGTCCTAAGATTTTATATATTGGCTCATACAGTAAAAAAAAAGACAGTCTCATTTAATTTCTTCAAGTTGTCAGAATAAAGACTGACTCATTCTGCTGTGTTTGAGCTGATGAAATACATGACTGTTTCAGTATTGTAATACTTTTTGTTCAAATGTTACTATATTCAACACTGTCACTGTTTCAATGAGTCAGTGAGTGCATAATTAGATGCTGACTTAGTAATGCTGACACAAAGTATGTGCAGGCTACTAAAAATGACACAAGAGGTGTGTGGAGCCAGCACTTAAAATACACATCTTCATTTTGCACAAAACATTATTTATGGGTTTTCCCAGAAAACCCTAGACCCAGAAGTCCTGTATAACTGTTGCATCATGCTCTATGTAAAGACACTGACAAATCCTCTGACCTTAAAGTGTAGCTTTCTATCATTGTAATTACAGGCTACAGTATTCTCTCTTTTTTCCGTGCTCTGAAATGACCGTGCTGCAGTGCACGTAGGAATAAGGGTGGTTTGTGTTGTGAGCAGGGCTTTATGAACTGGCTGGCCCAAAGACAAGTCACCACCTGAAATAAATCAAGAATATACGTGAAGGTTCTGCTGAATGACGGGACACTTAAGTCATATGCATGAGTGACTTCATCAGTAACAGTGAAAGATACATAGATACATTTAAGGAATCAATGCAATATTTTGGCCACATTGGACAACATATTAGCTGTGTAGTTTTTGTTAACTGCTACATCTAAAAATACAGCATATTAGTATTTATTGAGTATCTAGTTTCAAGCTGGAGCCCCGGTCTTGCTGCTCTCAGCGTGATGGTTAAAGTTGAAAGAGGCCCTGGAGGTGGTCAGGTTACCCGACTGCCAGGGCACTTATCGTAGGTAAACTCTCCACACTGAACCGCTCTGTTCTCCATGCCCCGCAGGAGTTTCCTGGCACACTCTGCTATCACTTTAGACACTGGAGGTAGAAAGACAGATAGACACAGAGTATAGGGAGAAAGGATGGAGGAGAAAGTGCGCCAAAGAGGCAGACTTTCTTCATCCATGAGCTTAACTGTCCAAACAAACAACCATTTCCTCCTCTAACAAGGAGACAGGATATATCCAGTTGCTGCCAGAAAGAGGGACAGTAAGGGACTTCATTTATTATTATGTAAGGATGTTGGAGAGTCAGAGAGCATTTGATAGTCGTAGATAAACATTAGTCCTAATTAATTTGACATACCCTTTACAATTAACAGACCTCTTCTGTTTGAATACATGAAGCGTGAGATTTAAATAAAAAAAACTGAATGCATTGGCTTCAATAAGGTAAAAATTGTTGTGGTTGGCATGGTTAAAATTATTATACTGAAAATGACTGTGTGGGCTCAGGAACACTTAAAGAAGTCATTATTTGGCCAAATGCAAGGCTGCACTGTGCAAAGAAAAACACATTGTGAGACTATGATCTGTACATACAGTGACATTCTGCTATAATCAAACTATTTATCATATTCGTTGCAATAAAATATGATCAGAATTGTGCTAATGCATCATCCCTCTAGCTAAAATGCAGATCGCCTGAAGTCCTAAACTATTAGTGACTGATTAAGGGCTTAAGTGACACTAAGAGTAACAGTTATTGGATTACGCTCTGTAATGGAAATGTGGTCTCTGAGCCCACAAAGTGTTCCAGTTACCGATTAACACGATCACGCATATGTTCACCATGAGTCCCATCTGAACCACAAATCAGAACCACATGGCAAGACAAAGAGAATGCACTTGCTTTGCTTGATTGTGGCCTTGGGCTGGTCTAAAATGCAGAGTAAGCTAAATTGTTCTAGCATTGTTTACAGCAGCTGCAAGTGGTTATCTCTGAGACTTTTCCCACTGTACTTGGACAATCCCCATAGAAACCAAGTCCCTCCAAGATGCTCATAGAAATGGATGACATCAATCAAAATGTACAGAAAGATTTAGTCAATTAAGCATGCATCTGTGTCCCAACTGCTCAGCTTGGACAACACACTATTGTTTTGGTCTGTAAACCTAAAGCTTGTTTGCAGACAGGCTAAGATCTCTGCCCAATAGAGTTTCAATTGATTTAACAAAGTCTGATCCAGTTCCTCCATCATTCATGCATTGTTTGTGGTTTTGGTTTTTGGGTGTACTAAGGTAAACCATTAGGGTGGGTTGTCTGAGGTCAAACTGAACAAAGCAGACATACACATAATGTAGTAAAAGAAAATCATTTAGTTTTATGTTAGAGTTGTTGGTCATGTAGTGTTTTATAGTGATTTCACATTTCACGGACAAAATGTCATCTCATACATTCACATGGGAAATTTAGTGGAGGATTTTTACAATGGCTGCAACCCACTTTTTTATCTGAGCTTGGGACTGGCAAAAAGATAACAGTTTGGCTGTCAGTGAATTTAATCTGGGACTATTTCTTCCTTTAAACTACATCTATAGTGTAGTACAAAGTAAATCAGGCTCATAGTTGCTTGAACGCCAAATGCAACCACGTAGAAGAAAAGGAATATCTAATGACGTGTTCTGTTTCGTCTTTCCCTGTGGGTTTTTTTTTTTTTCAGGAAGTTTGCTAGTTGGCTTCTTCTTTGAAACTAGTAGTTAGCATCTGGTTTTGTCTATTCACCCAATGTTACCTCAACTCTAACTCATGTCAAAAGATGGTTACCTCCAACACAAAAAACAAGGCTGTGGTCAGTGTCAGAAAATCAAAGCAGTCACGTCCGCATGATAAACAGTGTCCTGGGATACTTCTTCCAGCCATTTTGGGTGTGGACAGTGTGGTTGTGACTTAATAACTGACTTAACCTTCCAAGGATCCATTTATACCATATGGTGCACTGAATGTATACAAAACTGACCAACTGTAAGCTGGACAGTGCTTTAGTGAGTTTTACTACAGTTAGGACTGATCTGCTAAGATTCTATCAGTTCCCTAACAAAAATACCTAAAATAAATCTTATATTCACCAAAATGAGTTCTCCTTCACACCCCACTTTAGTCCATCGTTGAAGACCTAAATGATAGTGTAGGTGAAGTGGCTAAATCTAGTACCGGTACATATAATGCTGATATAGGCTATGGTTAAATATGTTATCAGGTAAGACAGGAGTACCATAATACCACTAGCAGTACCATAATACCACTAGCAGTACCATAATACCAGTTTTTACAGTATTTATACATTTCTTGTCATTTTCAGGAGTGTTCTCCCTATGCGGCTCACCTGTACGATGCAGAGGATGCTAACACCCCAATGAGACTGCTGCCCGGCCTGTGTGGAGATTACTGTATGGATTACTGGCACCAATGTCGCTACACACTGAGCCTGCTCCTGGAGGATCTGGGAAATCCCCAACAGTTTTCCAACTTGACGGCTGTGTTGGAGGAGGACAGCAAACTGTTCTGTGACTTCCTGGTGCTGAAAGACAAACAGTACTGCTATCCCAACGTCATGTCTAATGAAGGTAGGCTGGACCAAATGGACCATTACTTGCTGCTATAGGAGCTACTGATTAAGCCACTTGCTAATGTTCCTACTAGCTACTGCAGTAATGCTAATTATTCACTTAAAATGTAAAAAATAAAATAATAATAACCTAAATTTACTGTCTATATCCCTAATTAGCATTTCTCTCGACCATTTCTTTCTTTCACCAGAGCTAAATGTTAACCTTGGATCAGTGCGGGAAGACTCCACAGGCTGTTTGGAGTTATGTTTGCAGGAAGTAGCTAATGGTCTTCGCAATCCTGTGGCTATGGTCCACGCCGACGATGGGACTCACCGTTTCTTTGTGGCTGAGCAGCTGGGTTATGTATGGGTTTATCTGGCCAACGGTTCACGAATCGACCGCCCTTTTCTCAATCTGACCCAGGCTGTCCTCACCTCACCGTGGGCTGGAGATGAGAGGGGTTTCCTCTGCATTGCTCTGCACCCAAGGTTAAGATAACACAATTATATCTGTCACAATGAAATAATCTTTACTGTAAGTTTATCAATGGCTTTTTATTTTCACTTAGATTCAGCACTGTGAAAAAAGCATATGTTTACTACTCTGTGTCAGTGAAAAGGCAGGAAAAAATAAGAATCAGTGAGTTCATGCTGTCAGCCCATGATGAAAACCAGCTAGACCACAATTCTGAAAGGTAAAACCATATGTAGTAAGAATGGTAAACATGATCAACTCTTATAAACTGAGCATATAATGAGTCTTCTTTTTAAAGGACTCTTCTTGAGGTGGTGGAGCCGGCGGCCAATCATAATGGTGGCCAACTTCTGTTTGGTCATGACGGTTACCTGTACATCTTCATCGGTGATGGGGGTCGAGCTGGAGACCCCTTTGGAAAGTTTGGCAATTCACAAAACAAGTAAGGATAATCTGCACAGTTCCACCTTAAGGATTTATATTTTAACTTCTTTTTTGGGTTTCTGTTCCTAAAGAAGCACACACTCAAAACACAATGTGTGCATTCCCTTTAAGCCTTCATTTTAAGTCAATCACAACCTACCTCTAAACTACACTTTGTTCAATCACTACCGCATATTTTAGACCTATTTACACAGTTGCAATTAGTATGAAAGTATAGTAATTATTCTCCCATAAATTAAGCATCTGTCAGATTGCTATACTAGATTAACTAATTTCAAGCTCCAGAAATACATCAGTAATGTTTTTAGTTTCCCCCAGACGTTTACACTGTGTCTATGGCTGGTGTTGTTTACCTGCAGCATCAGCCGTTTTGGGAATGGTGTGGGATACACCCAGCCAAGTCTAATATTGACCTTACACACTGTGGCAGTCACACACTGCTATGTGCTGAGGAGGAGACAGAGTGGGGAAGGTGTGACTAAGGTACAGTCTCAGTAAAATGCTTTGTTTTTGTGTTTTTATAAAGGTCGACTCTTCTTGGCAAAGTGCTACGGATTGATGTGGACAACAATGATGATGGAGCCCCGTACAGTATCCCATCTGATAATCCGTTTCTGGGGGAAAAGGAGACAAAACCAGGTATTGATAATGTACATGACTTATATTTTAGCATTGAAGAAACAGACAGAACTTGAGTTAATTATTCTTGATGCACTTTTTTTAGAGATCTATGCATATGGTGTTCGTAACATGTGGCGGTGCTCTATTGACCGCGGGGACTCAGTGACAGGCATTGGTCGGGGCAGGATGTTCTGTGGAGATGTGGGCCAGAACAAATACGAAGAAGTGGATCTCATTGTTAAAGGTATGATTGTTTCATCCTCTAGTCATTATTATTCTGATTTTAAGACTGGTGCATGCTTGAGCTCATACTGGCTTGATGCTGACTTTTTTAAGAATAAATAAAAGAAAATTGACCAATGGAACACACTCATCCCATCAACCAAAAGACAGACTAGACACTATAACATTGACAGAGGTTGTAGAAATGCAAACATAGGATTGAATAATTAATCCTCTTGATCTCATAGGAGGGAACTATGGATGGAGAGCAAAAGAAGGCTTCAGCTGCTACGATCGCAAACTCTGTCAGAACTCCTCTCTGGGTACTCTCTTCCTCTGATGTTACCTTCTATAAACTCAAATATTTATCACGGCAGCCAACTGGTTACAGATGTGAGCCTGGGCTTTTCTTCTTATGTTTACTGTGAAGATATGTACAGTATATGGGCTGTCTTTTTAAGAGCTTATCAACTTTTTGATTTCATTTTTGTAATTTTAATTCTTTCTGTACAGATGACATATTGCCCATCTTTGCGTACCCTCACAAGTTGGGCAAATCCGTGACAGGAGGGTACATCCACAGAGGCTGCCAGATGCCAAACCTCAATGGACTCTACATATTTGGGGATTTTATGAGTGGGTGTGTGTTTCAGCTTTGGACATTTATCTTTTGGCAGAAATGACGTAAAATGATGTAATTATGCAGATGTATAATAATATACCATTTTGTTTTAGACGCCTAATGTCTTTGAAAGAAAACACCCAGACTGGAGAATGGCAGTATAATGAAATCTGTATGGGACGAGACCAGACCTGCAGGTTTCCCAAACTCATCAACAGCTACTATAAGTACATCATCTCTTTTGCCGAAGATGAGGCTGGTAAGACCACAACGGCAGCAATTGCTTTCAAATTGTAGTCATTTTCTGCTGTGTTAAATCAGTTGCGAAACAGACTTTAGTCTATCAGCAGCTCAACAAAGTAAGTAAAGTTTTATATTTGGCCAAAGACTAAATATTGGATCCAGGATTCTGTGCCACAAGGGGTATGTAAAGAAATTAGAAGCCATTATTAGGCTGTGTGGATTAATTATTGAAGTATGTACCGCTAAACATGAAGACCCTTTGTTTTACTGGAAGTAAATGATCATGCTAAAGTTATCTAGAATGTGTCATGGGACTTAGCTGAACCTGACATGAGAAAAGGTACCCTCAACTTCAGAAAATGTGACAAATTATACACAGCTCTTCAAAAATCTTCAGACTTATGTGTAACATTTCCAACTCTAAAAGCAATAAGCAGTGGTGTGGGTAATTCTAGCCTCACAGCTGCTTCCAAATAAAAGAGGACACTAGTGATTACTGTTCAGTGTCAGCGGGTTGCAAACACATGATTTGACTTTGAAATATGACTTTTATTACATTATGCATTTTAACTAACATTTTTGTATCTTTCTTTAAAGGCGAGTTATACTTTTTGGCCACAGGAGCAGCCAGTGCTACAGCCAGAGCAGGAGTCATATATAAAATAGTGGACCCGTCTAGGTACACTCTTGTTTTCGTAACTAACATTGCTGTATATATAATGACATGTAGGAAATAATATTTTTTACTAGACGTGCACCACCAGGAAAATGCAGTGTAAAGCCAAATCCAGTGAAGATAAAAGGAAAACTGATTCATTTCCATCCCAAAGAAGGTGAGGTATCACCTGATGTGTAATTGCTTTTGCTTTTCTCCGGCTACATGCTCATACAAGTCAGCACTGTGCTAGTTTGGAAAGCAGGAAGTCAACTCTACTGGAGTTTGAACCTCTGTATATTTCAGTTCAGCTTCAAAAAGTTTAGAATTTCACAATAAGATTTAGATGAATGGTACATACCAAACACTAAATATCTGACATACATAATTAGACACACTTAACGATTTCATTGACAATTTTACATAATGATGAATTGTATGATTTTCTTTCCAGAGTTTGTAATCAACAAGAAGCCAACCACGACTCCTGTCCCCACCACAACTACAAGAACCACAACCACCACCAGAAAACCCTCACCCCCACGAAAACCCCCCATCATAAAAGCCACACCTCCGACCAGAAAAACTACCAAACAAACTACTGTCCCACCATCTACTACTAAAGCACAAACCAGGAGAACAACCACCAGAAAACCCATCACCACATTATCTCCGACGGTCCAGATGACCAGAGCTGCCCCCGTCCCAACCACAGCCACTGGTAGGCTCCACGATGCACAAGCTCTCCCCACTTTCACGCCCATTCCCACTGATAAGACAAGGGGGAAAGGTCAGAGCATTAGAATAGACAGACTTCTTTACTTCTGTGCTTTGGTTTTTATTTTTACATGATATATTCTGTAGCACTTTAGGCTCAAGTAAGATATTGGCTAGTGCGTTATAATCTGTTAGGGATTTACATTTAGCACATAGCAAGGCAGCTTTATTCCCGTTGATTTTTGTCATATTTGTAAAGCGTTAGCACTTTGAATACATTTGACCAATCACAAATAATACAAATCTCTACTGCATATTTCTATTAAGCAAACGAGGCAGCTTAGAGAATTTTACATGTGAGTAACAGCCATCCCTCCTACTTTTTGACTGTGTTCTAAAGAGGTCCACTATATTATTGTATCACTTTGTAACTGGAAGCGAGGCAAGTTTGCCAGCTGGGCAAACTAGGCAGCTTAGAGAATTGCACACTTGAGTGATTACTGGACGTTGACAATAAAGTCCCCTTCAGACCTGGCGTTAAAAACAGTACTGAGTAATTTGGTTTAACAGCTGGAGAACAGTTTTGTTTTAGCTAATTCAGTTTTTGAAAATTGAACATATCTAGTTGTACTGATAAAAAGAAGACCATAATAATAATAATAATAATAATAATAATAATAATAATAATAATAATAATACAAGGTCTGAATGGGACTGGAGCGATGCATTGTTTTGTTATTTAATTTCATGATAATTCATTAATTGGTTGATCTGTGGTACACTTTTACACAGTCTATAGCAGTGGCCTTTTTCAATGTTGTATGAGCCATTTGTAGAAATGTCAAACTCAGGTACAGCAGCATTAACATCTACTTGACCGTGACTGTTTCTATCATCTTTTCTGTTCCTCTATGGCTGGTCCAGAGCTTGTCAGTTGATTGCACTACATTATTAATTAGGTGTATGATTTGGCATATTTATTTGATTAGATATTAAATAAATGTTTGTGCTTCAGCTTCTGTTTGGACATTGTTCTTTGTGTGTCTGTGTCTATGTCTTAATTTCATCTTCAAGAAAATTTGACTTGATACATACAGTTATTCAAATAAAGAGGGTGATTCTGTCTGTCCCTCAGGTATGTTGACCACAGCTTCATCTAAGACTGTTCTAAGTCCAGTCATCACTACACCAACAGGAAGAGGACTGTCCTTGACCACACCACGGACGCCATTTTGGAGCCAGAAACCTACGCAATCTTTGAACAAGCCTACCACCAACATCACGAAAACGCAAGATGAGAAGTTGCGGCTTGGAGAAAAGCTTGCCAACACTCGAGAAGGCAATCAAATCCACAAAAAACCTAGGGGTAAAGGATACAAAAAAGGTAAAAAATTGCGAGCTGGTTCTGTGCGTCTCATAAGTGCTGATGGTCTACCTGATCGAGGAAGAATTGAGATCTACATTCGCGGAGAATGGGGGACAGTCTGCGATGACCTTTTTACAAGAAGATCTGGGACTGTGGTGTGCAGACAGCTGGGCTACACAACCGCACTGGCCATCATGAAGAGGGCGGTGCTTGGGGAGGCGGAGCCAAACGTCAGGATCCTATTGGATGACGTGGAGTGTGAGGGAGATGAGAACTCACTGCTGGAGTGTAAGCGGTCTAAAGTGGGGAAACACAACTGCTCCCATAGTGAGGATGTCTGTGTCATCTGTGGCTAGTGTGGACAATGAGTTACAATAGGCCTATAGGAAATACAGGGAACATGTTTATGGTTATAGGAAATACAGGGAACATGTTTATGGTTATAGGAAATACAAACATACACTGTGTTGACTCTATTACTGGTAAATATTTTACCATTTCCCCCAAAAATGGTAGATAATTTTAATAGCATTTTGATACATGGAAATAAAATAGGACATGGGCAACAAAAACTAACTTTAGAATTGGATATACTCTGGACACAATGCATCTGAAAATGAATACTTTATTTTATATAGGAATGGTGAAATGGTGAAATCTTCTGTTCTTGTTTTGTCTTTAGTGCATTTTACTTTTTTGAGTTAGGTTTTTCAGGGAAAGTGGAGATGTTTATGGGTACAGGAAATGTGAGTTTAAAAAGTGCTTTAAACGCTGGCATTGTGTGACATACAAGCATTTTTCTACCCATTTCAGAAGAACTTGCATTAACAAACAGAGACTGCTAAACAATTGCCATAATACAGACGTTTCCAGAAAACAACACAATCCACAGTAAAACTCACCATAAACTCCTTCACATTATAAAGTTAATCAATGACACCAACAGTATTGTGGTCTTGTTAAGAAGATAAAAATACACAACAGTGTTTTCAAGGGATTTATTGCAAATAAAAATAGTATTATAAAATAGCAATATTTTTGTAATGAAGTGACTCTTTGTGAATGTACTTTATTTAGCAAAACAAAGAAATGCTGGACATCCTGTATAATGAATGTAAAGTTTATCAGATTTTTATGTAGGCACAGATTGCTGGTGATGTATAAAGCTAGCTGCAACATTAATCTTGTGTTACTGTGTATTATATTCCGTCTGGTCTCAACATGTGTCCCACAGTTGGTCTCAACATGTGTCCCACAGTAGGTCTCAACATGTGTCCCACAGTAGGTCTCAACATGTGTCCCACAGTTGGTCTCAACATGTGTCCCACAGTTGGTCTCAACATGTGTTCCACAGTTGGTCTCAACATGTGTCCCACAATAGGTCTCAACATGTGTCCCACAGTTGGTCTCAACATGTGTTCCACAGTAGGTCTCAACTAAAATTGAAGATGCTGTATGCTGTAATATATTTTCTTGGATGGTAGAGCCTGTCTTGTGTTACTGTTTTGGAGAGAAATCTTCTAGGTCAGCCATTCCAAAAGTCAAGACTGCTGTGGCCCCTTCAATATCAGAAAAATTGTCCGTGGTTCCAAAATCAAAATACAAAACTTGGTCATCAATGTCATCCACATTTCTATTGAAAACATACTCTGAAGAAACTAGAATATAAGGCGTGTTTTCAGTTGTTTGACACTTTTTTGTTAAGTACATATTTCCACATGTGTTAATTCATAGTTTTGATGCCTTCAGTGTGAATCTACAATGTCAATAGTTATGAAGAGAAAGGAAACTCATTGAATGAGGAGGTGTGTCCAAACCTTTGGTCTGTACTGTATGCATTATATACTTCAGCAACCTGACAACAACAGAGGAGAGCTGCATCAACCAGAAAACCTCAACTCTGTCTAAAAGTGCTGTCAACATTGGCACTCTGCAAAACACTGGCTACAGCAGCATTGACCAACAGGCTGCCCTGATGTCCACAGCTCTCCTGTTTTAGCAAAGAGCCTGAACAGAATGACCCCTGTGCCTGGAAAGACCCTTATTTATTTACACTGAGTGCATTAGACGTATAGGAAACTCCAGGCAGTCCTGCTTGTCCAGCACAACTGCAGCTGCACTGGAAAAGTCTAGGGTTATAAACACCGCAGTGAACACACATAGCTCAGCCTGGCATTGTTCACCTCTCATTCAGCTAGGTAAAAAGATTATATTAATTTATACTTGCTTTTAGAATGGTAATTAAAATCTTTTACTGAGCAGACCTTTTAGCAAAGAGACTGATTCAAGAGTCTTGTAATACATTCATGCATGTCCCAAAACTTTGAACCGAGATTTGTGGATGGATATCACCCTCTGCTTTTCAATAAACTGTATGAATAACTACAGAGTATATGTCGATACAGCACACAGCATAGGCCATGCAGCCTACAATAAACACATTAACACAAACATGAAAGAGAGTGGAACGTTACAATGTTATATTCTATGTGTTTTTATGTATTCTCAGGATCTGTGTGGAGCCACGACCTGTGACACTCTGGGGATGGCTGATGTGGGAACTATGTGCGACCCCAAAAGGAGCTGCTCAGTCATAGAAGACGACGGCCTGCCTTCAGCCTTCACCACTGCACATGAACTCGGTATGAAGGTTCAGAAAAGTTATAAAATGATACAATCTATGCCTCAAGAGACTAAACAACATATCCAATAACACACATGACACATGAAACTGGCCTATTTGAAACATAAGTACATTTTTCTCGACACTCAAAGACGCTTTACAATTTGATACATTATTCGTTCACTCCTGAGTCACACACACAGTGTCCTTCCTGACCACCACAATCACACAGTCACACTAACACATTTTCTACATGGGCATGGGGATGAAGTGTCTTGCCCAGGGACACAACAACAGCATGTGCTCAGGCTGAATTCAAACCGGCAGCCTTCCGGTTGCTGGGCGAACCGTTACCCACCGGATCACTGTTTTGAACAACAATGACATTTTGATTTTTATATTTATTTTAATTATTAGTTACTTATTTGTTGCTTTCTTAATGTATATATATATATTTTTCCAATCCTATGGGTCATATTGACCATTGACCACCACAGACCTCTAGGCTTAAGCAGGATGTCTTTGAGTATGGGGTATGGAGTATAAAACATACGCACAGGGAACGTTTTCTCATGATGTAATTAAAACAACCACTTTCTCTTATCTTGAAAACACTGACTACGATTCCTTGTAGAAACAGAGCGGGCCAACATAAACAGTGACAGGATAAGTCAAGCATTTTCAGCATTTCCTCCAGTGATGATTGAGACAGGAGACCATAGCCAGCCAAGTTATTCCAACGTAATCATCCAGACTTACCCACAGGAGGACACTTTAACCATTATTGTGATTGGCAGATGGACTATATCAATCAAAATCAATGCTTGTAATTTGGATTTGAGTGTTATGTGCGGCTGTAAGAGAAGCTGGACTTGTATCTAAGATCTGATCTATTAGTAACTTATGAGGCCCCCAGAGAGGAATCGCTTACATAGCTCATATATGTTAAGTAATTGCACAATTTCCCCTTTAAAATGACCCCGTCCCGTGATTGAGCAGACAGAAACCACAGTTTGTGTTTGCTTATACTTTACAAAGTAGTGCATGGGGACTACATTTTCTGGTCTTTACTCAGACATTGGAAATATTTGGCTTCTTAGGTACTCTTTTATTGGCCTAAAATGAGCCTTAAGTTGGACTAATCCAGATCCAATAATGACTAATGTAGGTCTGCACTAGGTCTAAACGAGGACTAAACCAGGTCAAAATCTAAACCAAGGCTAAGCTCCAAAAACATATAAAATTCAAACACTTCAAAAGACTCACCAAGAGTTATTGAGAACCACTGCAATAGAGGTCTATGCTGAATCTTTCTCTTCTTCCATAGGCCACATCTTCAACATGCCCCATGACAATGTGAAAGCCTGTGAGGAGGTCTTTGGGAAGCTAAAAGATAATCACATGATGTCTCCCACACTGATTCAGATCGACAGGAGCCGGCCCTGGTCTGTGTGCAGTGCTGCCATCATCACAGAGTTCTTGGATAGAGGTCACGGTCAGTAAACACTTCCTGTACAAGTCTCTAACTCAGAGCAGGCCACATGCTTCAGCTGCTTGTAATCAAATAGCACCCACAAATGTAAGGCCTTGGCCCCAATTTTCAGTGTTGGGAAGAATAATTTTCAAATGTATTTAGTTACAAATACTAAATACATGCACAAATTAATATTTTGTAATGTATTCCGTTACATTGCCCCAATTGTATGTTTATTGCTCCGCCTGCTTTTGCCCTATTTTGCCAGTAATTAAAAGAGGAAAAATCCTGAATTTAATCAAGTACCTCAATGTATTCCACTAATTTCAGAAAAGTAACTGTATTTTTAATACCATCAAGTAAAAGAAGAACCGTAACTAAATACAGTTACTCATAACTAGTAATCTAACCCCAACACTGCCAATTTGTGAGGGGTGCATTATGTCATCTCAGTAAAATGATCAGGTTAAATGATTTTTTGTTGTTATTGCAATATCAGCATATGTTATATGTTATAATAAATCAAGAAATGCTGACTTACAATTAATTAGTATGCATTGGCAAAAGCAACTTTCTAGGCTGACTGATACTCTGGTGTGCCAATAGCCTTTGACACCACCAAACACAAAACCAGCCACCAGTCTGTTGATCTAGTGATTAGTGGATGTCCTGTCTCATGAGAAAGAAACACAATCACAAAACAGTTACAAAACAAGTCACAAAAGAGTGAAATTAAATTAATTGTAAGTGGATTGATCATAATCATAATTTGCTTGCACCACAAAGTAACAGGCTGAGCTAGCGTGACAGTCAGGGTGTGGCTTGGGCTTCAAAAACTTGCTGTCTCTTCATATAAACAAAAGCTTGGTCTGGAAAAACGTTCAAAGCCACCAATCCCACCCAAGACAACACAGTAAAATGGAAACATTGACTTCAAAGCACTAAGATTTAAATGACTTCAAACATTGAGTGGAATCTCCTCTTAGAGACACCAAAGAAAACGACGAATACGTTCTTTATAGCTTCATTAAAAACATATATGTGAAACTGTAAGGCACCTAAAAGCTCCTTGAGTGTACATTAGGACATTCATCTTTCAGATATCATTTACTTCACTGGTGACAGACACACTTCCAATCTTTTCATTCACTACACCATCCGTAAGAGTGCTAATATATCACATGGCTTTTAATCCTCTCTCATACCAAGTGTCTGTGTTTAAACTGCACCAATGGACTTTGTTTAATGGCCAGACTCAAAATACTGCAATTTATTACTGACCTACTTACGGTAGACCATGGCTAAATTTACCAGTCATTCATTTTATCTAAACATTACTAGGTGCCTGAACAGGGGGAATGATATCCTTTTACAAAATATGTGGTGCGCATCTTTTTAAACATACAAAATACAGTAAATGGCCAACTAGCCACTATCTTAAGATAACACTACAACATATAACAGGATTGTATTTTTGCACCTGTTGGAATTTGAAACTTGATATATTTGGTTACTCTTTTACAGGTGATTGTTTGCTGGACCAGCCCCAGAGACAGCTCTCCCTCCCTGATAACCTTCCTGGTTCGAGCTACAGTCTTCACCGTCAGTGTGAGCTGGCATTTGGTCCCGGTTCAAAGCCGTGCCCGTACATGCACCCCTGCTCCAAACTGTGGTGCACTGGAAAAGCAAAGGGGCAGCTTGTGTGCCAAACTCGCCACTTTCCCTGGGCAGATGGCACCAGCTGTGGCAATGGTAAGATCTGCTACAGAGGGGCCTGCACTGAGAAGGACACCACCATGCACATAAAGGTGAGAGCAGAACACTGTCCACTGTGGTTGTAAACAGTAACTGACAATCGGGGCTGCGTAGAGTAGCTCAGATTTATACTCAAGTAAGAGTATTTACTAGGACATTTATACACCAATCGACTGATCAATCAGAGTACAGCTCAATGTTAAAAAGTGAAACTAAAAACACATCACATCACATAGAGTCGACTAACAATACATTAGACATACACATAATACACATAAGTGATCAAATAGCATAATAAAACACAATTCAAAATACATTTGCACCAGAAAAATCTACCTATTTGGAAAGTCGGGCAGCCATGTTGGATTATAGTCATTATCGCCAGCCAGTGGACAAAAGTTACATGGGATGCCCTTTAGTGAAAGTAAAATGTCGTCCAAACAATAACTAAAAAGGAGTAAAAAATATTTTGTAAAAAAACTATCCAGATACTGTACTCAAGTAATACTAATCTTACTTCACAATCATATTCCTTGGAGAATGGAAAAGTATGGTGCATTAAAAACTAACAATGTATTCAGAAAGTTTAATGCAACTCATTACTACTCTCTCTAACATACCTCTGCTAACAAGACAATGTATATTTTTGGTTGCAGGTGGATGGCCAGTGGGGTAAGTGGGGTCCCTTTGGCGATTGTTCAAGAAGCTGTGGTGGAGCTGTACAACTGGCCAAAAGAGAGTGCAACAACCCAGTCCCTGAAAATGGAGGCAAATACTGTTATGGACTTCGGATCAAGTATCGCTCCTGCAACCTCAGCCCTTGTCCTGACTCAGGTTTGAAGTCATTTTCTCATTTAAAAGTCCACAAACTGCATCCAATCCTATTCTCTCGCTACATCTCTACATCTGTAATTCTCTATGCCTCCTGTCTGGCAGCTCTAACCCAAATATGATTTATTCACCCATATATTGACTATTCTTCCTCTGTTCATGTCCAAACAATGTAAATCTGCCCTCCCTGACATTATTTCCTATACACCTGAATTGTGCTCAACTTGTGTAATAATACTAATGTTTTTCTTCTTCAGCTAAGAGTTTCCGCGAGGAGCAGTGTGAGGCGTTCAATGGGTTAAACCTGAACACTAACCGACTGGGATCTTCAGTGGTGTGGGTTCCCAAATATTCAGGCGTCTCTCCAAAAGACAAGTGTAAGCTCATCTGTCGAGCCAACGGGACGGGATACTTCTATGTCCTGGCTCCAAAGGTATGAAGTATTTGATCATTACCACTAGCTTTCTGCATTGAATATCCACTGATTGTTAATGTAGGGAGATCTTTAAATAAGATAAAACTAAAAAAGTTTATACAATTCTAAGATGTATTGGTGACAAATGACAATATATTTCAAACGAATTTAACAAAATCATATTGGTCAACTCAATGCATTTCAATACATATGGTATTATTGCTAAAAGCCTGTTGCCTAATGCTGCAATTGTGCAAAAATAGCAATTGCTTGTATTGTAGACCTGAACCAGTAAATGACAAAGTAATTCATCCTCAAGCCCACTCTATAGTCAACGCTCTTCAGCAGTTTTGATGAAAATAGTGTATTTGTTCTGTTAATTGCTTGCTGTTTCTTCAATAGAATAGCAGCCTGCAGACCGTGCATACAAGCTCTGTCAGATTTCATTACGCTGTTAAGTAGAAAACACCTCCATTTCAGAAGTGACACTGAAATAACTGAGTATTAACGATTGTATTAGCTAACACAATGTGAAACTTTGTCAGTGAACACCTCATCACAGGAACTACTCATTGAGAAAGTTGAAGCAGCTCCTACAGGAAGCTGTGTATGAGTACGGTTCAAAATAGCTGTTATCCTCAAAGCAATAAGTGTATCTGTCATGTTAACAGTGTGACAGTGAGAGGTGATGTGTTGGTGGCAGTACAGACTGGACAGATGAAGTGGCAGGAAGGAGAACATGCAGGGACCACATCAGTTCACACCTGTGGCATATCACCAACTATTGTGCTGTAGAGGAAAGTGGAGGCATAGCTAGGATTTGAGCAGTTTTAATGAATATTGGTGAAACATAGTGGAAGATATGGTATTCCATTCTCATCTTAAACCTTACAGGTGGTCGATGGGACGCCATGCTCTCCTGACACCACAGCTGTGTGTGTTCAGGGGAGATGTATCAAGGCGGGCTGTGACGGGAAACTGGACTCGAACAAGAAGTTTGACAAGTGTGGTGTTTGTGGAGGGGACAACCAGGGCTGCAAGAAGGTCTCAGGATTATTCACTAAACCTGTGTAAGTCCAAGAGAGAGTTGATTTGTGTTATAAACGACTAAACTATAAGATTGTATTTACATTATTACATAATATATAATGACAACAACAACTCATCATCAAAAAATCATGCTCCTTTTTGTGTATAATGCTGATATTATATTACATATAGCTAATGCATTGCTTCTCCTCCCTTCTCTGCAGTCACGGCTACAATTTTGTTGTGATGTTGCCTGTTGGAGCCTCTAACATTGACATCCGTCAGCGTGGCTACAGGGGGATGGTCAGTGATGAGAATTATTTGGCTGTAAAGAATGGTCACGGGATATACCTCCTCAACGGGAACTATGTGGTGTCCGCTGTGGAGCGGGACCTATTAGTGAAGGGCAGTCTGCTGCGCTACAGTGGGACATCCACCTCAGTGGAGATGCTTCAGGCAGTCAGACCTCTGCTGGAGCCACTGACTGTGGAGGTCCTGTCTGTGGGGAAAATGACACCACCCAGAGTGAGGTACTCCTACTACATGAGCAAAGAAACAAAGGAGGAGAAAACCCTCCGCAAAGAAGAGAGGAGCCACACTTCACACAACAGTGTCCTTGACAATAACAAAGTGGAGGCTAAGAAACATGTGCTGGGTAAGATACCTGTCAGTGACTGGGTCACAGGGAGTTGGGACAAGTGCTCAGTGACCTGTGGGAATGGTCTGCAGAAACGTCTGGTGCAGTGTCAGAGTATAGAGGGGCGTGCTGCAGCTGACTGTCACAGTGAAGAGAGGCCTATAGCAGTGAGAGCCTGTGGGGATCCTTGTCCCATGTGGGATGTAGGGACGTGGTCCCCCTGTTCTAAGACTTGTGGCAGAGGGTTTAAAAGGCGACCTGTTCGCTGCATCACCAAGAACAACCTGACCTTACCCAGAGATCACTGCACTGGGTGGAGGAAGCCTCAGGAACTGGACCTGTGTAACATGAAGCCATGTTAAACTAAACAACACTTTCCTGAACATATCATTACAACCATGATGTGTACTGTGCAGACGCGTCTGTTCACGTCTGCTCCATGGAGAGGCTCTGATGAGACTGGAGCAGACACATGGAGGGTCATTAAGGGTCTGTTTCTGAACTGTCTATGATGACCTGACCCATGGTCAGTCTACCTCCACAGACAAGGCCTGTGCAGAAGAAGGACATGTGTTTATTGTTGGTGTACATACATGAACACAGAGGTCACGTAAGAACACAGAGGTCACTCTAAAGACCAGTACACAGACAGAGACAGTGTCTGGAGTCGATGTGTCTCATTTCAGTGAAATGTGAAACAATTCAGTTGCTGCAGAAATCAGCCGTCAGGAACATTTTGAGATCTGATGAAAGTGTACATCAACCAAACATTCACAATTATTTAATATCAATGCATAGCCTTATTCCACTAAAAAGAGCAAAACAGTTCCAGTTGTATTTACTTAGTATGCTGCATATTTTTTGCAGGCTGCTTGGACATTTTTAAAAATGTTAAAAGCTAGTACATTGTGGTAGTATCTATATCTTTATCATTGCCATGAATAAAACACTGTCATGGAGTCTAATAAACATATACAGTACTGTATTTAGACTTGACTATTGGCACTAGCTCTACGACTCGGCCATTTCAGTTTCAGGGTAAATATATGTTATTGTTTGTATTTGATTCTGTGTCAATCTACAAATACATGGTAACGCACAGATAGTTGTTGATATTACAGATTAGTCGTACTGATTAGAAAAAGCCCATGATTCCAACTGAAACCTTATGGACAATATATTTATCAAGAAGGGACACGAACTGTAAACCATAGTTTGTGTTTATAGGGACCATATTATACCACTTAAAGTTGGTAGTGTACAGGTAATAATCAGATTGTACAGATTATGTTTTTTTTATTAATTGTCAATTTGTATACTATGTATACATCCAATTAGTTATAATAAAGTATAACTATACATGAGGTAGAGTGTACTGTGACTTTGTGCCACTTTGCAGATGCTGCATATTTCTGTGTCACTGTGTCCTTTTATTTGAGAAGAGATGGTGTTGATGCCTGAGCTTCTCCCAAATGTATCATGATTCCACTCATTTATCCACTGAGGTATTCTGCTGAGTCAGGCTCTGCTGTTTTAGTCTCATTGTTACACCACACCAGACCTGGACAAGCTGTGTCATCTAATCTGCAGCAAATACTGTCACTAAAGGGAAGGTACAAGGAACATTTTACTGCAAAAACACATGCAATACTACTTAATAATAATAATAGTTTAGATTGATATTGCACTTTTCAATCACTTTCACTAAACACAATATTTTGAGTCCATTATTCAATCACACCACAATCACTTTACATTATGTCAGCTGAAAATCTATAGGGCAAAGGTAACGATCTGCCACATTTAGGTGAGAAGCACAAAAGTATTGCCAAGGGCCTTAAGGAACTGCTGTTTACCAGTTATTGTACTTTCTTATAACCAATTGTTTATAATTTCTTATTTCTTTGAAAAAAAAAAAAAAACACTTTTAGCACTTTTGACTCTAACCAAATCCAAAGTTTGTTGATGCTCATATGAGTGCTGCTCCTCTATGAACTTCAAAATCTTCAAGTTTGATTAACCAGACTTTAGTATAATGTATCCTCCAACATAATAAAGTTATGGATTTTACTTTATTTATTCTTGTGAATGTTTGATTTGAAACCTGCCTTTGCCCACTCAGCTCAGATTCTCTCATTTGTTTCACCATCTGTTTGTGAAGATCTGCATGTGACAGTGGAGTCAACTGAAGCAGACGAGAAGATTGTAAGATTAAATCCTGGACGACTGGGGTCTGTGCCAGTACAGTCTTCATTGAGATCTGTTCTTGTAAACGTTCAAATTAAAATCAAGATACTCTCAAGTATGAATTCCTCAAGAGCTTAACGTGAATAGGCTAAACCAGATGGTTATGGATGCAGTTTGCTTTGTGTGGCCTGCACTTATTAGCTACAGAATTATCACATCCATGTTAGTTGGCATGACAACACAATAACATAGCTCCGGTTTCAGCTGAAGCTATACAAGTCCGTGACTAGCAATGTTATTTAGCTTAATAGGCTAGTTACCATTTACAGTTGAAAGAAAGGGTTCACATATTTTATGTGAACCCTTTGGGCCTACTCAGATTTCTGCATAAATTGGTCATAAATGTGATCTGATCTTCATCTGCATCACAACAATAGACAAACAAACTAATACCACACACAAATGATATGTGTTCATGTTTTTATTGAGCACAATATTCACAGTGCAGGGTGGAAAACATATGTGAACCCCCTAGGCTAATGGCTAATTGGAGCCAGGAATCAGCCAACCTCGAGTCCAATTGGAGTCCAATCAATGCGATGAGATTGGATGAGTTGGTTAAAGCTGCCCTATGACACACACCAGTTTTGAGATTGCTGTTCTTATTGCCTGATGTGAACAATGCCTCGCACAAAAGACCTCTCAGAAGACCTACAATCAAGAATTGTTGACTTGCATGAAGCTGGAAAGGGTTACTAACATATCTCTAAAAGCCTTTTGATGTTCATGTGTCCTGGGTGAGACAGACTGTCCACAAATGGAGAAAGTTCAGCACCAGTTGTCATCCTGTAAAGGTGACTGCAAGAGCCCAGCATATATCAATGAGATGAAGAAAAATCCTGGAGTGTCAGCTAAAGACTTACAGAAATATCTGGCACATGCTAATATTTTTGTTGACAAATCTACAATAAGTAAAAATAATTAATGGGAGGACACATGGAGAAACATTGCTGCACCGTGATGTTCCACAGCACTACTGGCAAAATATTCTGTGGACCAATGAAACCAAACTTGAGTTGTTTGGAAGGAACACACAACGCTATGTGTGGAGAAAAAAAGGCACAGCACACAAACATCAAAACCTCATCCCAACTGTGAAACATGGTGGAGGGGCATCATGGTTTGGGGCTGCTTTGCTGGCTCAGGGCCTGGGCCGATTGCTGTCATCGACGGAAAAAATAATTCCCAAGTTTATCAAGACATTTTGCAGGAAAACTTAAGACCATCTGTCCACCAACTGAAGCTCAAAAGAGGATGGGTGATGCAACACCGACCCAAAGCACCAAAAGAATGGCTTCTGGAGTGGCCCAGTCATGACCTCAAGAGAGTCATTCACACCAGACATCCCAAGAATATTGCTGCACTGAAACAGTTTTGTAAAGAGGAATGGTCCAAAATTCCTCCTGACTATTGTGCAGGTCTGATCTGTATCACACATACTTTTTCCACCCTGCACTGTGAATATCCACATGTTGTGTTCAGTAAAACATGAACGCATATACAGTGAAGAAAACAAGTATTTGAACACCTTGCTATTTTGCTATTTCTCCCACTTAGAAGTCATGAAGGGGTCTGAAATTTTCATCGTAGGTGCATGTCCACTGTGAGAGAG
>JAVQKC010129936.1:0-12123 GCA_036025475.1 Philypnodon macrostomus
TACTACTACAACTACAACTACTACTACTACTACTACTACTACTACTACTACTACTACTACTACTACTACTACTACTACTACTACTACTACTACTAATATTATTCATTAGCAGAGGCATAATTACTTGGACCAAAAACTCCCAAGCACTGAGCCCAAGCCCCGATAAATGGAATGGTCACACTTTTGAATAGCTCACCCTTATTTAGCAGTAATAAAGCATTCATAAATATGTATTAACATGAACCAAATGGATAAAAAGTTTGCCCTTAACTACATTGTATCGACCTCATTAAGTACAATGTAATACACTGTAACAAACTGTAATAACATGTAATTACATTCTACCTAACCCTAACCACAACCCTAACCATCCTGTATGTACAATGTAGTTATATGTTATTACAGTTTGTTACACAGCGTATTCCACTGTACTTAATGAGGTAGATACAATGTGTGAGGTTATAGGAATTCAACATTAATAACAACTCAATGATGTTTATTAATGTTGAAGTAATGCTTTGTCAATGATCTGTTAAGTGTTTATTAATACTTAACTAATGTGTAACTAACGCTTAGTAATGTGTAGTTGGTATAAAGTGTTACTAATGGGGTGAGATACGCAAGACTTAAAAACACATCCTCCTCCTCTCCATTTCTCATTTAGGCAAGCACCTGCCCAGCCACAGTCTCCCCACACGTCCCTAGAAATCTGGACTAAAATTGATTTAGCGGCATCATTGAATTCCCCCTTTAACTCCCCTGGAACCTGCAGGAGGTGGAGAGAAATCTGTCTAGTCTATGTGTGTCACAGCCAGGAGTATACGGAAAAATGGGAGAATTGCTGACGCACCACATAAAGAGCCATGGCCATAAATCACGGAATAAAAACGACATTTCGAGACACATTTTGCCACACGGTGTAAACAACGCCGCCACAATTGTGTAATTACATAGAGGTGTGTTACGTGTAAGTGTATCCCCACCTGATTGAAACAGCTGCGTATTTACAAACCCTCAATTATCCACAATATAAAGATGCCTTCATTTAAGCAGCTAATAATTCCTAGGCGTGTGTGTTAGGAGACATGAGGGGAAGGAATTGTATTGTATTTATGCCTATAACAAAACTTTGTCTCGGGGGCAAAATCATCAAATCGTATTCTTCAATAGAGGTAAGTGGCATATTAGACAAAACCTAGATATTAAACTGTGTGGGCTTGCATTTGAGAGATGAAATTCTAGGCCTTACTCTCAATGAATTAAAAAATGAATATTTTTGGTATATTGTTCAGAAAGTTATATAAGACTTTTACTTAGCCTTGCAACTAAGGTAAGTAACCATTTTCAAAGCCATAGTCCGCCGAAGGCCCATAGTTGCTGGTGTAAGCCTTCATCTAGAATCACTGAATCATATTATATTTCTCAGATCTTTTTGTGGTTATTGGCAAAACATATGTAGACAATTCATTCATAAATCTTTTTTTGCAGATGACTTGAGTCTGTCCCAGCAACTATGGGCCTTAGGCGGCACTGGAACTGTAGTGTTTAGTGTAGTCTTTTTTAGATTTACCAATTCAATCTCTACTAATCATAGTAAATATGTGGAGAAAACAGCTTTGGAAGTTAATGAAACAAAACAAAATGCTAAAATCATGCATAGCATATACAGTAGAATTCTGAAAACAATAGACCCTTTAAAATGGAATGGATGCAAAAATTACTTAACTTTTTACAAAAGTTGTGTTTGTGGTGAGGTTGTAAAGAAATCTAGAATTTTGCCTCCAGTCAAAAGTCTAACTGTTACTAATGTGTACATTAAATAAACATACAATGTGAGGTACATTCACTAATGTGTCCTAACCAGGCTCTGAAAATATTTTGTGGCTAATTCTAATTTCTCCATTGAACATGTATTATGGTCTTTCCTCCAGTTGCCTCCATTCCAGAATTCAGAACTTTCTGTTTACAAAGTTTTATGGGGTCTATATAACCAAACTACAAAATCATCACAAGTGGCACCTTTTAGGAATCCCTGTAAGTACATGCCTATGCTTTGATTAACTCTACTAGCTGTGTTAAAGCCAGCATTTATGTACTTGAAGTTTAAGAGCAACCATGCAGTAACCGTGTTTACTGCATCCTTTATAGCTGCACTTTCATAAGCCCTCTTAAAGGCAAGGCATTGTGGGAAAATGCAACAAGTGGCGCGGCGGCTCCAGGACTGACGATTAGATATGTCTGCCAACACGCCGGCCCTGCCCACAACACTAATCAAATAGGAAATGTAAAAGCAGACATCAAACACCAATAAACCATTGTGTGAACAGACAGCCGGGTTCAAGTTAGAATGAGGGGAAATTCGGATGATGCCTGAATGCAGCATGGCTCGATGGCTGGAGACTATCTTTAAAATATGTTGAGTGGTGGAAGAAGGGCTAGAACAATTGATCCCACAACAGACTGATCATACAACTGTTACGGTTCTATCAATTAGATATATGTGTATTTACTGTACACACAGTCTTCCTTAGGTCAGATGTGTACTCATTTATGTTGCAAAATCCAGCAAATTAGACAAAAAATATTGATTATTGATCGCTACATAAACCCAATAGAAACGGCACACAGAAAAGCTACCATTTACCAGCATGCTAAATATCTCCCTAATATATCATATAATGTGAAAATAAAAAATAATTGTCTTGCTAGTGACAGATACAAAATCCAAAAGTTCATTTTCATTTAGTAGACCAAAACATGAACGGCAATATTATATTTATTATTATATTTGCATGATTTAACCATAAAATTTGCTTGTGTGTGTGTGCATGTGTGTGTGTGTGCGTGTGTGTGTGTGTGTGTATGTCGTCCGTAACATGAAATCCTATGTAAACAACAAAAGCTTTTTTTCCCCTCCTTTTTTTCTTTTTTTTTTTCCCTGGCAGCCATTAAGAGCAAAAAAAGATACACTGCCGGAACGACTATGACTCCCCGAGGAAGACACTCACAGCCCCCAAAAACAAAACACAAAGCCCTAGCCGGGACCCAACTCCTTCTCAATTTCCCAATAACAAATCTAGAAGTGTGCGCAGTAGGACAAAAATTCCCAAACAGTTTTCCGATGTGCATATAAAGGCAATGAAAGGCAAATAGTTAGATGCTCGAAATCAGGCGAGACACAAAAGCTATAATTCATTGCAACAGATAATACTCCGACAGTGTTAATTCTATTTGCCTGGCTAATTGGATGTAGAGCCAAAGGAATTGTATTCATTAATTAAAAAGACAAGGGAGCAGGCCTATTTGACGAACAGGCAAAGATACTGGCGTGTGTACATCGTTTTTCGAGCTTCTAAAATGGGACATGGAGGGTAGGAAGAGAGGCAGGGGCAAGTCTTGGGTGGGCTAAACATGTTCGGAATAGACACCGGGAGCAGATAAGAGGGGGTTAAAAAAAAAAAAAAAAATCAACAATGTCAGCTTTAAGACCTCACCTCACTTGTACTATAATCCAATCAGGCTTCGAGACATTGAAGTGTAAATAGAAGAGCACTTATTATAGCCAACTGTCAGGTATATAAGAACGGGAGGGGGAGATGGAGGCGGAAAAAAAAAAAAACAATCCAAAAATGAGGAAGGGGGGCGTCTCACTTCACAGCTAAGAGCATCCTCATCATCTCCACACACACAAAAAATGCAACGTAGCCCACGGCTGTATATTAAAAATGCATATCAAAGCAAGAAAGGAGAAGGGAGGGGGGCTGGATTAGGGATGGGACGGAGTGTGGCAAACTAAATAAATTAACATATCTAACTATCAAGCCAGGACACAATAAATGAATAATAAAAGACAGCCAAATAGAAAGAAATGAATAAGTCAAATAACTAGGGCAGAAGTGGGTATGGGGTAGACTCGGGCACACATTTGGCAATGTGGCCGACTCACAATTAGACATGGAGATGATTTAACTGTTTACTGCCTGCAAGGAGGGTGGCGTTATAGGGTACGGGCAGTTTTTTGTACAAGGAATTGCATTAAAGTTGTTGATTGAATTGTTGATGTTGAAGTTCGATGCACATGCAACATCCAAAAAAAAAAAAAAAAATTCAGATTATTACACATTTAAATGGATTTCTGTTTGATAAGGCTCTTCAAAAACATATCCGGTCACAATACTTGGACAACCTTTCAGTGTGCGTGTATGGCGGGCCCTCTCTTCTATATAGTGGTCGTAAGTCAAAATAGGCTGCAGATGCAACCAGGCAGCTGTTCTAAAGTAAATACTCCAGAATGAGGAGCCATTTGGTCCAACAGTCGGCTAGTCTAGGTTCGACTATTTTTACATTCCTCCAGCCTACGACAACTTCAGGCAACTTTTCACATCTTCACAACACACAAGTTCATCTGCAAAAGTCAGGCTATACCAACTAAATAAAAGCCCCAAATCCACACCCAGGCTTTAGTTGGATAATGGAGGGAATAGTAGCATTGGATAAAATACCTATAGATAGTTACATCCATAGCCAATCAAAAAAGGATCCTGGTGATACCATAAAAAGAGCATTTCTACTAACTCAAGTCAACAATTCAGTAAACACATACAGTCGAAGCACTTTGACTTTAACAGTTGTTCAGTTAATAAAACTGCAAATAAATGTTAGATTTTGCCCATACAAAAAATGTTTTTTATTAATTCATACCAAATACTATCTATATCCACTTGTCTATAGCTTTTCATATGCATATCCACATTACTACATCATCCCATTCCCTTCCAAAACCAACCTGCCCTATGAGCACCAATAAAAAAAAAAAAAAAGTTACCACCGACTTGACAAAGTAACCGGCTAATGAGGTGGTAAACGACTGTGTGATGGATGGTGTGTCACGGCCCTATTGTTTATGACTCTCTCTCCCTCTCTCCCTCTCTCTTTCTCTCTCGCTCTCTTTGTATTTATTGGCATATTGTAATAGTATTGTAATTATATATCATTTGAATGTTTCTCACAAGTGGACAGAGCTTGGAGCTGGGAGTTGGCTGGAGCATCCCGCCATCTGCCACAAGGCTGCTTTATCTAATCTACACAATATAAACAACGGCATGCCTCATTTCTGCACTTGTCCGGGGATCACGGCAATATTACTGTTAGAGGGCCATAGGGGGAAAAGTACTGGAAGTATGAACTAATATAACTCAGGTACAAGACAAAGTATTTCAGTATAGTATAACGATAGTAGTATTATTTTGTCAAGGATTATGTACAAATGTATTAATAATCTCACAAGAGAAAAAGATGGTTTGGACCAGATTTAGCTAAAACTACTTTCCGTCTGCGGACCCCGGGCAAGTGTAACAAATCTAAAATGACCGTTAGCTCATATACTACTGTTACTATATCATATTCCATACATTTCTTAAAAACACGACTAGTCTATCAAATACATTAGTACAAATCCTCAAGAGAATAGTGAAAAATTAAATATACTATACTACGATTATTGAGAATGTTCACAATCGTCTTCATACTTCTGCTAGTATACCTGATTTGAATACTACTGTTAATAATATAGATACTACAACTTTGCAGTGTTGGGAAGAATACTTTTCAAATTTATTTAGTTGCCAATACTAAATACATGCACTGAAAATGTACTACAATTTCTGGAGACAAAAATACTCTCTAGGTCTCTGGAAACGACTATTATATGGCATGCAACCAGCCTTCTGCTACAACAGTTACTAATGCTACTGCTACATATTGGTGTGGTCAAAATAGATTTGACAGATTTGAACATTTTTCCTTATCAAAATCACTGTAGTAAAACCAAGCATTTAGAAATTATACAGAGTATCAATTACTTTAGTAAAATCAACAAAGTAGGCTATCTTCCACCACTCATAGCACTCGTCATTGAGGCCTGGAGCCATAGCCTGCAGATGTATGTGACTTTGGAAGGGAAGGGGGGGGGGGCTACGTCATACGCACCCGAAAATGCACGAATTAAAGCGAAGAAGAAAAAAAAAATCAATCGTTAAATGTAAAGCTACTGTAGTTCAGGTACACGTAATTGAATTGAGCGTTATGGTGCCTGCAGTCATGAAACGGGGCAGAGCGCACAGTAAGCGAGCCGCACGGCGATCAATAGGAAACAATTAAACACATTAACATCACCCGTGGAAGGACCCAGCAAGGACCCGGCCCGGGTGAACTTGACTCGTAATGAGGTCCACTTTCTCCAGCAAACGTAAATCCAAGGCCACAGGTTTCTTTTATTTTTTTATTTTTTTATTTTTTTTGACTAGACACGTTCATGTTACATCAGTTAATTGCACACATTTCCAAAATCAATAGTTTTGCTTTTTATTCCCCAGACATGATAGCTGGCATTAAATAGACAGGGCCTGCATAAGTGCCTATAAAATAAACTACAAGCAAAAAAATATATAAATCAACTCGGAAAGCGCAAAGTATTCATTATTTCATATATCCGCGCACTTGGGGACACGTTAGGTCCATAAAAAAAGAAGAGGGTTTTTGCAACAGTGGGAAAATCCATAATATGATTGCACACTGTTGGGTTGTGTGCTAAGGCGCTCCATAAAGGCAAGATTTTTACATTTGAGCGTGGACATTATTTTTGGAGACGACGTGACGTCCAAGTACAACCCAATGGTGAAGTTTTAGATGAATGGCCTCAGCGATCGGACTATGGTAAACAGTGCATTGTTTATCATTACAAGTCGCCTCTGTTATGAATCCATAAAGGGAGTTATGATCCCTCCCAATGTCAAAATCAAACCCACGCCCACCGCTTCACGCGCAGGCCCCCCCCCCCCCCTCGAACACAAGCCCCCTGTTCTTCTCAACACACACACACACACACTGGCCTGAAGCTATACGGCTCATAGCGCACACAGATAGAGACCCCCGCTCCCTCCCCACTCCCCTTTTACGCACAGACCTGACGCACCGCTGCCTTTTCTCTTAACACCCTCCAACAAGCCACGTGCGCGCGCTCAGACATACGTACACAACAAGCCCGCGCACACACGAGTGGCCCTATAATCAAAAGAGCTAAAACAATATCCCCATCGGATCACCACACGCAGCCTTTTGACCTCGGCCAAAATGTGCCATCGCCAAAATACGCACACACACACACACAAGCATAGACACACACACACACACACACACACATACACCCGTCTAATGGGATTATGAATGCCTTATAAACACGTAAAAAAAGCAAGAATAGTGGAAAATGGCTTGTTACTCACGTGATCTGCGAGATTAGTCGAGGAGCCAGATAGTTCTTCGTGGTCTGACTTGGAGCTGCCGTCCCTTTCATCGATAACAAGATCTATTGGCATTTTCCCTTTCAAGCAGCTGATATACCGGTGGCAGAAATTGTCGCAGAGCTCGTGCACCTTTTGTTCCCCCAAAAAAGAGAAAAAACAATGAATAGATTTTGAAGCCACGAGGAGGAAGAAAAAACGGAAAGTGAGAAACTACCCAGCTTCAGTCAAGTCCAAAAATAACTTGGGCATTATCGTCCGCGAGGAAACGATAGTAAAGGAATAGTTGCACGGATTATTATTCCTTTGAGACCGGAGCAACAAGTTTGAACGACTCAAAAATCAAGACAAACGCGCCGAGAGCTGGAGGAGGGCGCGCAGAGGAAACCAAATCTATCGATCGATACCAATGGGACACAGAGCGTTAACCTGTTTTATCAATGGGATTATCAAACAGTTAAAATGGAAAGCGGGCTACTTTTTCACGCGCCAAACGATTGTCACGTGAATATGTGTTTTTTTTAATGACAGAGTAATTATAATATGAATCGTAATTACCTTTTCCAATTCCAATAGATGAAACCGTAATACTTGTATGGCTTGTATCATCTGGAAAGACAAAAACACAATCAAGAAACGTAAGGCAAGCGGAAAGGGACAGTTTTACGCACTCGTTACAGTGGGTGGTTTCATAACAGTTGTTCTAAACCCCAAAAGGACACTTTGTTTTAGTTTTTTTTTACAATCCCTCACACAGTGGTCACTCAAATGGACAGCAAGGACTTGACAATGGTTAATGTGGTTAAACATCCCCGCTCCAAACTGTACTGACGCATGGCTGCAGCAAAAATCTGACACATTGTCCTGTTTTTACGAAGCGTTTTGGGAAAAAAACAGTGCGTAAAAGACGTAGAAGGAAGGAATAAAACTTACCAAATTGTCCAACTCTGGATTTGATGAAAATAACGGTTTTTCTGCTCGGACCTAAAACATATGAGCAACAAATGTCTAATTAAATTGAATTCATTTGGCATTTATATCGCTAATTATTTTAACATGAATTGTGCCTATAGTTAGTGCATTCATTTATTATATTTTCAGCAACATGCCGCAATTAAAAAATGGATAATAATGCCAAAGGGAGCAAGAATAAGTAAAAAAAAAACTATGCAGACAATCCGCACTACAGGACATTCATAGTAAATTTCCATTGCCAGAAGAATAGGCTACAGTGGGTGGCTTTTTGGACCTGTTTGGCAAAGACCGCGATGTCCTCGTTGAAGGAGTCCGAGGAGCAGACGTCTCCGCCCGCGACGCCCGGCTCTCTAGGAGTACACGTCGCCAGCTCGCACTTCTCAAAGACCAGCGCGAGCAGCGGGAACAGAGGGTGGCTGCAAGAGACACAGCACAGGCACAGGCTGAGTGAAGCCGCGCGGGGCTGCTGGGAGTCGGCACAAGTCTCCTGCTACGCTCCCTACGTGTTGTACATGAATTTCCACTCCTTTTTTTTTGTATTATTCTCATTTCATTATAACAAGGCGATATATCAGATAGGTGAAGTCATTATTTACAAAGTCTCCATGTGCTGGTTATCATAAAGTGTCCATGATGAAAAACGTTTGTCATGGGCTTTCAATAGATTCCGTGCGTCACTGTCCACACGCTTTTTACCTTTTGACGATTATCTTAGGTTTCATAATAACAATGGCATTTTGAGAGACATGTTCCACATCTGCAGACATATTTTCACAACTCCCTACATTATAATTATTGCGTTGAAAACTTTTTTTTCTGAGACGATACTACATCGTCGTGCGTAAAACGAGCGCAATATGAGGAGAAGCACAATAAATGATTCTCTATTAGAGGCCCATACAGTTAAATTAGTACAAATATATATCTATATATCGATATGTATTTCAGGGGTACACTATTGACCACTGTGATAGTTGGCGTCACAATTTTGTGTCAATAACCTATGGTAGAAATAACCTCAAAGACGGTTTTTATGTGTTTTTAAAGCGCTGTCCGTGGTCTAAAAGTAAAAAAATAAAATAAAAAAAATAAAAAAAATTGAGTGTCTGGACACGCTGTGGATTAAAAACATACGCGTCCTGACACATTTCAGAAGTTTAGCCTGTCTGAATTACCGCAGCGATTATGGAGACTAGGCGTGCGTAAAGCTAGTTCGCGCTCTGAAGAATATAAAGGTATAATGGCTGAGGATTGTTGGAGGTTCGGTTTGTAGCATGTTAAAGTGTGTGTTGTGGTTGGCGCCGTGTGTGACTTCTCTGGCTAAGCTCAAGACTTCCCTATTCTTCTGCCGGAGCTCGAGGCTTACTCTTACTTACTGAAGGCTTGACGCGTCTAAAATTACACATCAACAAAACTCCCCTGACCAACAATGGCACTGGAAAATTGCGTTGGGTTTCTCCCCAAAAATCGCCGTGGTGAAGCAGGACTTTCAAATGTGACTGCGTCCGTTTCTTCGTCTTACCCATATATTTGGTCCTTATCTCTCTTTAAAACGTCGTTGACAGCAGAGCCCATGCTGCCGGCCATGACGTTGGGGTGCGGTGCGTGGGCTCCGTAGTGCTGGCTCGCGTGGAGAGGCGGCCCGTGGTTGAGGTGGTGGACCTGGGGAAGCGGCCGGGGGGCGTGCGGGTCCCCGTACATGGAGGCAGAAACGCCGTCCATCCCGCCGTAGTGGGCCAGCTCATCGTACTGCGGAGATAGACACAGGCGGTCACTAACATCAAAAACACCATGAAAGTGTAAGAAAAGTGTGGTGAAAAGTGTACTTTCATAATCATAAAACGGACCAGAAACATAGTGAGTGTGTGGCTGAGTTTGAGTATCCCGTGAAAAGAGCGCAGAGCAGAGCACGCTGTCACCCCCGCTCCCACATACAGACGTGTGTGGAGAAGTGTGTTTTAGTTAGAACCAACTAGGACCAGAGTGAGCGTGAGAGAGAGGTTGGAGTATCCCGTCAAAGTGCTCGAGACCAGCGCGGAGGAGAGCCCGCTGTCAGCCCCGCTCCTACAATCCCAAAGCTAAACTCTATAAAATGTCCACTCTGTCCTGCTCGTGGCGTCCCTACAGTGGCTCTGGTGCAAAAAAAAAAAAAAGCGGAGCAGATTTAAACCTACCCTTTGCGCCATGAGGCTGTGCTCCAGTAAACTCCTGAATATGTGGTATATTTATTATCCCAGTCCCGCTGCAGAAAAAGATTTAGACACACAGCGATCCCCCCTTATTTCAAGCAACTTTTTGGTGCGAATTGTCCTCTTCGCCAGTGTGGATCAGCAGAAAGCGTATCATCAGAGGACTTTTGCGATTGTTCTTGTTTTCCCCCGTAAAGTAAAAAAAAAAAAAAAAGAAGAATAATGTGCCCCAAAAAATGAAGGTTACAATCGGCCCATCAACAAGCTGCATGTAACCAAACTGTCGTGTCTCATGGCTTTTTGCCACTCCAGCTGTCAATCAAAGCCAGAGGTTGTCAAGGTAATGAATGAATGACGGTCTGCGATGATGTTCAGGAGGAGGACGAGTCTTTTTAGTCCGTTTTCATCCCCGCACCTCCGCGCGTCCTTTTTAATGCGTCCAGATCGCTATCTTGTTTTATTATCGCAGAAAAAAGTAGAAGCGGGAGGAAAAAGCCGTAGAAGTGAATGAAGATCGCGAGTCAGATCCGCGTCCGTTCCCCCCCGTGAGGTATTCGGTCTATCTGGCGAGACTGGGAGATGAGTGAGTGTCAGCGAGTGTTGGCAGGTTGGCTGCTAGCTTGCTTCTAGAGAACAGAGTCAGTTCGCAGCGCCGAGCGGTGGGCGAATGAAATGACGGATCCCGGAAGTAGCGGTGGCCATAGCCAGTCCTACAACAGCTCCGCGCAAAAAGGAGAGAGGAGAGATATGCAAGAGGAGAGTGTGCAGCGGAGAGGCGCAGACACACAGTTTCTAAGCTCCACGCGCAGAGAAAGGGTAAAAAAAAAACAGCTAAACGCAAAGCACCCCCAAAAAACTGAAACTCCCACACCTCAGCCGCTGCTTTTGTGCGACAGAGAGGAGTCCGGGACCAGGCAAAGTGCAGCGTGGGGAAGGTTAGCGCGCACAACAGCATTGCCTTGTATCCACCACACTGAGAGCAAGTTTAGTTTATACAATATGGAACTTTACGCACAAGAATCACTGCATTAAAGGTACTATTTGCGAGATTTCAAAGTCCCTAAGCATATATTTGGAGTTATGTTTATAGAAATATCTTTGTTTACCTATACTATACGTAAGTGAAACCAACTTATGAATGAACAGTACTTTTTTTTTTCATCAAAACATTTCAAATTACGCACCATTCAAGACTGTGTGGTCAGCCATTTTGCCAAAAGCATCCAACTGACCGACTTCTCATATTTCGAGGTATCATTGTAGATCGTATATGTTTATGTGAGATGGTTTGTCAAAATATACCCCGTACTATAGTGTCTGTATTTACGTTTCAACATTTGGCGTATAATACAATATCCTAACTTACGCACGTGTCGAGGCGTAAAAGCGAGGACCTCATTGGTCTACAACAGCAATAATGAATTGTTTTACACATTGAAGACGATTCTGAAGACAGCCCCGGAGTCCCCGCGAATTAACTTTTCCAAACGGCGGAGAAAGTTATTTGCGTTGCCCCCCCTCCCCTCCCAATCTTCACTCAATTATCAAAGCCCCCACCTTTAGGGTCATCCATCATGTTGGAGAGACTTGCGTTTTAGAGGAGGGGCCTCGATTGCACTGAAGCGAGCCTTGGCGATTTTTATTTTTTTTTTGGGCTGTGT
>JAVQKC010129945.1:0-28701 GCA_036025475.1 Philypnodon macrostomus
TTAGTTTAAAGTTTTGATTTTAAAGTAGTGTTTTGCAATATTTTGTAATATTAAAAATGATTATTGAATACCAAATGTTTTTTCTCATTGTCCAGTATGATGTTAGAGTTGTTAGAAAATAAATTTGTCATAATTATTATTTTACTTAGAACGTGGTCAATATCATTTTTTCTTCTTATTTTAGGAAACTTTAAAGCAGTGCCACTTTGTAAAACAACAGCTTCACATTATCTCAGCAATAACCAGTGCATTTGAAAAACTTTCAATAACTGCACTTATATATGTTATATATACATATACATATACATATATATATATGTTTTCAAATGAGCAACTCTCTGAAAACATAAGCAAAAGTTGACGCAAAAACAAAGTGATAAAATTTCCTCCCATTGTTGATCATAAATGCCCATATCCCAGTTGTTGTGGTTGATATACTTGCCTGCTATCACTTACAATGCAGCACTAAAGCCCACTCCACAATCTGCAGTTCTCAAGGGCTGGATTACAGACACTCTTTTGTCTGCGGGACTCTGCAGTAAGCAACTGTTCATATCTCTGTAAGTGGTACATGGGAGACATAGTGACATCGTGTGAAGAAGCAGATGTTTCAATTTACTTTTTTTCATTATTAACTAAGCACTTGTTTTGGCTCTGGTTGGTGGAATGGTTTGATCCCTGCTCCAAACAATTCATTTGAATTCAAATATTTGACTTTTTGATGGACTAGTCAGGTACATCGGCTGCCGTGTTGTTTATCATGCATCATCAGGCAGGTGGTGCTGGAATCCCTTGAATCTATTTTTGAGATTTATAGGAGTGTATTTTAACATTGTGGGTCTATTATGTTGTTCATATGGATTTATGATTAACAAACTGTTTGAATTTGCTAAAAGGTTCCTGTTTCATACAGTTCCATTCTGTTCCATTCAGTTCATACTGTTACATACGGTCAATTGTTATGTTGGATTTCTAATTATTAACAAACACCGATCCCTACTCTCAATATATAAACAACCTACTTTTTTTGTGACTTTTCAAAAAGTTCAGCCAGTGTCTTCTCTATTGGCCGTTAAATGTCGCTCACCTGTGACTCCCACAGGAAAACACACATACTGCTCCACAAACAAAACATCTAGATCAGATTTTAACAGTGTCTTGTTATGTGTCATTAGCAGCACAAACACCATGCATATAATAACATTAATAGAGTTAATGACATTAACCCAGGCTCTGTTTCATTTAAATGTCTCAATGGCTCATGCCCTTCAGTCATCATCAGGAAATTATCATTGCTTTTAATGTAATGCTGCCTGGATTGTTAAACTAGGGATGCTTAATATTACAGGCCATGATTATTGTATTGGGAAACCAAACTCACTAAACGAAATGTTATGAAAACTCTTTGTCCATACTTGTGCACTGTTGTGTTATGGATCCAGAATGGTTAGAGGGCTCATGTCTGATCCTGAGCCATCTGGCACACAAGCTCTCTGAAAGGAGTGTGTATGTCTTTCCTGTGTTTCTGTGGGCTCTCTCTGTTTTACTGCAACTAAGTATTTATAAGCTGCCTATCAGTGTTTTGGCAGCTCTCAGCATTGTGTGGTAAAAGTGTTCTTTGTGTGATTATCTTAGATTATCTTGATAAACGACTGGCATGCTTACAACTGTGTAAGTGCTTAAATCTGATTTTGACTTGTAGATACCTCACGTTGAGAGGTCAACATATTTAGCAGATGTCAGCAAAAACTGAGATCAAGATAAGATGATGCGTTTTTACACTTTTGCACATTCATTTAAATTGTTATATTGTTATACGCATATATTTCACATGGTGGTGTTTATCATATTTTATCTGCAAGCTGACAAACTTTCTTCAAACAAGTGTCTTGCTCACATGCCTCTTTTCTTGTGTTGTAATTTATTGCTTTTAAATATGGAAAAATCACTACCTTTCGCCACTGATTGCAGTCTATAAATGCACGGTTTTTCAAAACTTATGTTGTAATCTCTTTAACATAATACACCCTCTATCAAAAAATCTTTAAAAATTCATTCTGCATTCTTCTACACCAAATTCCCTAAAGATAAGTGTACTTGAGCTGAAAAGGAAGTGAGACAGGGGTGAAATATAAGTGTCCTAATGTTATCTGAGGTTGCCGTACGAGACACGACTTTGCACTATTCTCGTCAGCCCTGGAAGTGAATTAGTGCTTCCACAATACATTATAGTCACTGCCTTCTATTCTAACTGTATAGTCTATTTTCCTCCCTACCACATCACTGCTGATACATGACATACGTACACCAATGATAAACTTATTAACTGTCCTGAAGTGAGATCCTGATCTGCTTCTGATTTGATAAGAATGGATGTTCTCGCCCTAATGTAGGACTAATTGGGAGGGACAGGAAGGACGCCTCAGGACACTGTAGATGGCCATCTCACTTAGGATGCCAAATGTGACCGGTATAATACAGTCGGCGTGACACTTATTCAAGGAAGTGGCATAAAAATACACTGACAGCTTTGAAAAGTCTTCTACACGTCCAAGTCCAATTCAGAATTTCAGAATTTCAGAATTTTACACTAACTGTGCAGATGAGACTGACAGAGGTATGAATGGTATATACACCTTTTTTAACCAATATTTTTTAGAATTATTCTATATTTGTTGGTAATGGTAACTTCAATTTTACAGTGTAACCCTGAAAGTTCAAAAGTGTAAGCTAGAGCTAAGTTTGTTTATATTGCCGTCTGAGTAAGCACTGTTGCTTCTCCTCTGTAGCATATTGCAAATGTATTATAGATGATGTTTTGTATTAAGTCCGGGTGCTCAACTTTTTTTTGTTAAACTTTTCTCCAACAAGGTTCTACTGCTTCCTCTTGCCGCCGCCTAAACATTATTTTTTCTAAATTTTGTATATACCGAGCCTGCCTATCAAAATGACAGCAATGGCACGCACAGTTACAGAAAATCTTGGCAAGATGCAGTCACATATGTGTTTTTAGCATATATAAATGTAGGTGTGCGATATTTCTGTCCCAATAATGGAATTTTCAAAAAGTAATGAAAAGTAGTGGGGGTATTGTATATGTCCAGAGGGTTGTGTTGCTGTAAAGAGTTCTGATTTTCAATATTTTTGTGCATATAGTTGAGCTCACTTTTTGTCACCAGTAGATAGAAAACATGGCGTCTAGCTGTGTTTCAAATTGCATACTACTGCTGGTGCTGTACCTCTACGCATGCTGCATACTAATGTGAGAATAGTGTGTGCACATACACAAGGCTTGCTGCAACAGTGTTATATTTAAATAGCATCTTAACAGATTAAATATAACTGCTAACAGTTATGTGTGTGCCTATATATTCACAGGGCCAATCAAAGCAAGTAAGTCTAAAGTCAAATGTAAAATGTCTTGCGTCAGTGCAATACACAACAATTGTTTTAGTCAAAGCTATTTATATGTGACTTTCCTCGTCCACTTCTTTCTCTATGCTCAACAGTACACGACCACAGTTAGAAAAAGGATGCTTATGTGCAGTATATTGATAATAGACACTCACTCAGTCACCCCTACAATACCACAACCACACTTCCATATTCATAGTTTGGCTGGGTGTACGAAGTGTCTTGCCCAAGGAGACAATGACCAAATTAACTAGGCAGAGATCGAACCACCAATATCATATAAATGAACATGCGTGTAATATTAAGCCACAATGCCACAAAATGAGGCTCTGACCGATGGGTTTGAAGAAGGAATAACTTTGAGAAATATTAACTACGGTACAACCAATACAAAGAAAAAATAGAAGTAGTTATCTAATGTTGCGTCTTCATCTTCCTGTGTGCAATTTTTAAAAATGTTCTTAGCAGAAAATAAGACGAGTTTGTAAGATTAGGTTTGAAAATTCCCTACGTCTTTTTCAGATTGGTTCATTGTTTATAAAAAAGGAAGGGTTGGAAGTTCTAGAACATAGTCGTATAGATCTGATAAGAAGAACATAGCTTATGAATTGTTATGGTTTATGGTCACCGAACTGGAATATGTAACTCAACTAAGGTATTTCCAATGTTATAGATACAATTTGACATGATCAGAGGAGCACTGTTCCATGAAGACTGGATAAAACCACTACATCTTAACTATGTTCTCTGTGGCTCAGTCTGGCCCAAAGTTCACTGATAGGTTAATTAGGCCCTGGTTGTAACAATAGTAATGTCGTTTGTATTGATAGCAACATGTAGCTGCACAGTGTAAAGTGTAATGAATATCCATGTGCCTTTTCTCATTGTTATTTGGTTATAAAGACTTAAAGCAACACACCTCCAACAACAGCTAAGAAATATTTATTGGTTTTATTTGTGTTTTGGTGTAGAGGGCAGGAATATCAAGGTTGACAAGCTGGTGTAGACTAATCAGCCAATAGGAAGATTCTTCTTTTTATCTTTTCAAACTTTTGATAACATGTTTTTTTGTTCATGTTTCACCTTTCTAGGTCTTCAGTTGAAGAAACATCAAAATAGTAGTTTGAATTGTTTGCATAGGAGTGTGCATGGACATGATGGGAAAAAGGACATGCACCTAATTTTGAACCTGTTAACGCTGCAGTACTACCTAATATTTTGACTTTGTATTTGAGCAAAAATAAAATAAAAAATACACAGCCAATAGTACAGCATACCAGAAATCATCTGAGAAAAAAAAATACTTTGGGACCCTCTGTGGGCTGTATTATAATGTTTTTTGTTTTAAAAGTGCAACTTCTGACTGCTGCTCTAGATTCCGATGTTTCCTGATTTGTGTGAGACCATGACAGAGGGTTGAGAAGGAGAGGAAGAAAGGAAGTGCATCATTCAAACTTTCAAACATAGGCGTTATTTTGCCCGGCACAAAATTGGGTACTGCTTCTTTAAGCAAGGAAAATAAAAACTCCCCAAAAAAGATGTTTTCAATAAATTTTGTCATTTGAAACCTTAAATCATGAAATGCTAATAATTAGAGATAGATAATGGTCATTTTAAACTGTCAGATGATTCTTGTTAACTATTAAGTGACTATCTTCAAAACTCACACTGCTCTTTATCGTGCCTTTTATAATTGTAGTACAGTGTGTATTAAAAACGAAACTCTACTGCCTGTGTAGTGAGTTGGAGAGAATCCCAATCATGAGTCACTCTGGGACTTTATGGCTCATACACTTTTCAACAAGCTGTCTACTGTCGTTCTGTTACACCCGCCATCTCGTCTTTTTTCCCTTTTGCTTTCCATTCATTTGTAGCTCAATGCGCCTTATTAAATCTCTATCTCTCTCAGTGAATCTGTCTGTCTCCCTGAAGTCCCTGCTGGCACTGACTTCTAATGAGAACACACCGGGGACCAACACAATAATTAGGTTAACTCGGATTTGCATGTCCCTTGTCCCTCTCTCTCTCCCTTTCCAAACAAACACACGATGTACTGTAAATACGATTATGGCTATAGACCGTGCGCATTCATATTCACATCTGCGTGCATATATAGGTGAGCTATACACACGATTCGGTTCTTTATCGCACGCGCACATCTCCATCCCTCCACGTCTCTCTGGGGATTCAGAGATAGCGGCCATTACTGTCAACCTCATCAGCGTCTAATTGGCTGTGATCGGATCCCGGAGGGAGGGGCCTCAGATTCAATTAAACCCTGTGATTGGTCCCTTTTAAATATTTAATGTCCAGGACTAAAAACAGCCTGAGAAACACTTCCTGGAATTAAAGTATTACCACTGTGTAGCCCCAATGCACGCTTTATAGTGTTTCTATTGAGTTATGTGGATGGACTCTTTCTTTTCTACCTCTACTAATAAATGTGAAGCAGTAATATAAGGAAATAAAAAGAGCTGATTTACTCCTGGTTTAGACCTGGTTTAGTCCTTAGTTCTGGTTCAGTCCTGATTTAGGCCAGGGTTAGTCCTAATTTAGGTTTATTTTATTTTACTGGATTTGTGTTAGTGGACTTTAAGAACACACCATCTCCTTCAATACTGAGACACAAATGCCTGGAATGCAAATATTAAGTAATAATAACAAAATGAAGTTACCCTAAGGTGGTGGAAGTTCATATTCGTACATCCATTCTTACACTTCAAATCAAATCACAACTTATTGCAGATTTAAAGTTTGCCATACAGTGAGTGGTATATTCTTCATCTCTATCTCTATGTTGGTGTGCACATAGATGCCTTCATAATCACCACAGTTGGAGGGTTTCAATTTGGAGATGGTCTTATAGTCCGCATGTGTGAGAATATGTGAATGTATGCATGGACAATCTGCAGCAGTTATATTTGGCAGACTGTGTTTACATACTGCATGCATGTGTGTTTGTATGTCCCAGTTAATCCGGCGGGCTCAGGGGAGAGTGACTCCATCAGAAGCTTTTCTCCTTATCCAGCCAGCACCACATACACACGAGCACACGCACACCCACACACATATACAAGACTATCAGCAAGGCATAACGGACGGATAACAGGAGAGGCTTTTGATTTACTAATACATTTTGAGTTTTTATTTGACAAAAAAAATAAAAAATCTAGATTCCATAAATAAATAAATAAATGCATAGCAAATTAAGGCACAAGAAACAAAATATCAACAATATTCTTAATCTACTTTCTTCACAACAATAACATGCTCATAACCACAAAATGTTGCTTGTTTCTGTTGACACTTTTCAACTCTTCCAAGAAGGTTAAGTCTTTACCAGTGTGGTTTGTTTATTTGTTGGTTTGTCTGTTAGATCTGTTGTATCCAGGCAGTTTTCACAAGCACTCTGTATCATTGCGAGATAGGGATATCCCTGATTTATCTCAAAGATATTACTCCACCCCTAAGTGATCAATAGAAGAACATATGATTAGTCCCTGGCGTGGCTCTGGGTTACTATCTGGATCCAGAACCTGATATGAACACTGTAAAACCTGCTATTTCATATAGGGCCAGTGCGTTGGAGTATTTCTTTTACATGGACTGTTCATATTACAATGCAATATAAGAGTGTCCCTTTATAAATATAGACTGCAAAAGAAACAAAGTAAAAATGTAATCTAACCTGAGATGAAACGGAAGAGAAGATGCTCAAAAAGACAATGTCAAGTGGCAGCAGTAGGACAGAGGCAGACAGGAGAATACAGAGGGAACACAATGAGAGTCACAGGAGAAAGGGTGACGATGAAGAGGAGGTGGATAAACAGTAGCACTTTCACACAAGAGAAGAAGACATTAGATAAAAACAGAAACTCTGGACATATATGCCCAAAGATGACCATATTTACTATATACACATGTATCTATGCATACCCAGGAGTTATACTGTATCAACAAGGTTGTAAAACATGCCTGTGATCGACAATCATGGTGCATCTAAATACAGTTTACATTTTATTGCTACATTTAGGCCAAACAATGTAGGATCAACTGTGTGCCAATTTAAGTAATGAATACTGTATAAACATAAAAAGCAATATAGCCTCAATAAAGATAAGGTGGTCATGTGTACTCACAGGTCAAGATGTAATTGTAATTGGATTGCATGCATTGAAATGATTGATTTATGTGGGCACTAGCTCATTTCTCTTCAAATAATGTTTGCCAAAGAAATTTCCATTCAACGACTTTCATGAGTACATGTATAGTTTACTGGATTAAAGTCACAGCTTTATGAGGCCACTGCCATTCACCCTAGAGCCCTATATGTGCTGCATCAGAGGACTAGAAAGACAATGTTGTAATGACAAAATACTATTGAAAAATCTCAAGCCCTTTGTCGTTATGTGTGCATTGTAAGTGAGCATCCCATGAAGCCCATCCCTTTAAGAACTGTAATACTGATGAAAACATTGGCTGGACAATATTCTGCTGCTGTGGTCCATATGTACATAATAATTAGTGCTGGCAATCGATTAATTTTTTAAGCCCCAGATGGAACTACCGCCACTAGCCCACTGAAGCTGCTATCGCGGCCCCTGCTACAACCGCTCTGGTTGAGTCAGACAGTCACAGCGATACTTCCTCATCTCTACACAGACTGAATTTACAGTAAAAACTTTAGACAAGGCGTAATATTGAATTCTGTTGCTTTTGTGAAACTACTGCAAATACATTGTGAGAGAAACGGGGTTTAAGATTGCAGGAGTGCCGTGTGTCGGGTCACATGTATAGCACCAATTCTTTTCAGTGGACCTATACTGAATCAGCTCTAGCTCTCCATTATTTGACCATTTTTCATCAAATAAAAACTGTTTTGTAGCTCGAGGTCTGTAGTATGCCTTTGCGAGCTGAACATTGTCCATACTGTCAATAGTATTTTGTAATTTATCACGCTCACTAAGGCCCATTTTCTCCCTCCGCTCTCTGCTGCGCTCCACTGTCAGAGGAGGATGTCGACCAAAACAGTAGTGCAATTAATCCGCGTTAATTGATCAATAACGCATCAATTATTTGTGATTAATTGATGACGTTGATAGCTCTAATAATAATACACATAACACTATAACAGATTTATGAATGTGGAATGTTCATTGTAAATTTTTCTTCACAGCTTGTATCTGCACCACATTAGACCACAATTTTTCTCATATAGTGTTCGTGCATTTGCCAGTTCTTTGGCTGAGAAGAGTGGAACACGGTGCAATTTAGAGCTTTTAGAGAGAGGCCCAGATTTAGTACCCTTATAAAAGTGTGTTATGTTAAACAGTTTCTTTTACCCCCACAAACGATCACATCGGCCTTATCAGTCCTGTATGTGTCACAACCACAGTGTAAGTACAGTAGATGACATCATAATATCCCCTTTTATGGTTCATAAAATCATGATGTCATCTTTTTCTCAGAGGACTGCAGCTCCTTGCTCCGAGTGAAAATATTTCTTGCTGTCAAGGAATGGAATACTAGGAAAAATATATTTTACCCAGTAAGTTGAGAAAAAAAACTTCCTGATTTCAAGGGTACCAAAAGGCACTATTAATACCATCCTTGGAACATGTGCTACATTTTCATGGTCGAATAGCGTAGAAAGGGTTAAGCGGCTTCTATTTTAGTTCCTTTTGATGCTCAGATTGACACCGATAGCTTTAGGATTATCACTGCATTATTGACTTGCTTATTATTATTATAATTATTAGTAGGCCCAGTGTTAAAATGATTCATTTTAAAACCTATATGATGTCTTGTTTTTCACAGATAGCGCTGTTAAATGATTGAAGTAACCAGGACAATAATGTAGAGTAGTTTGCTATGCATCACTATTAGTATTAAGTGTCACCAACCCCTTCCCTCTATCAAATGAGCCACTGCTGCCTCATTTCTATATATTAAGGAACACAACATGAAGACACACACTTGACAACCCACAGTAACACGGGGAGGATATGCAAACTCTCAAGAGAGATTGAGATTGACCCCTCAACCTCCTAGCTGAGAGGCAGAAGCACTGACCACTCCACATCAATGAAGGGCTATTATGTTCATTGTTTCTTGCTGCAAGGTGACCCCAAGTGAAGGGCATTTAACTGCATTTATTGACAGTAGCTTTATAGTCTGTAAGATTTGTATTGAGAAGTTAATTGAGCAATGGCTGCAACTTCAATTGTCGCTGCCGTGATCAAATTAATAAAATATAGTGTTTTTAAATACACTAACAAAATTAGCAGAAACGTTAAATCACTGTATTCACAAAGAGCCCGTCACCGCAGGAACAGATAAGAATATCAAGAATGGTTTTAAAGCAAGTCACAACAAAGACATTTTTCACCAGGCCTTGTTCTGTCTTCCGTTTTAAGATTCATTAATGACGTTTTTTTTAGTCACATCAATTTTGCACAATTCCCTTACACGCAGCGCTTTGACAATTGACGTCCCCACCCTGTCATGTTAATAAGTTGAGAGTGGCAGGAAGTGTGTTTTTCTTTCTGCTGCCCTGATACTACAAGCTTTGCATCTAGCGACTTTTGAGTAAAAAAAAAAAGTGGGAGAGACTGCATGGTGGCGTAGAGGGGGAATAAAAGAGCAGGGAGCAGTGCCTGTGTGCAAATGTGTGATAAAGCTTTGGGTTGTGAGATAGACCGCGACCGAGCTGCAGCGAGACAGGAGCAGACAAGACAGACAAAAGCCCGATAGAGCGGCTCAATAGACTATCGAAGGCAGGTTCTACTCGGTCTCCATTTTGTTGTGATGTGTGAGCAAAGATTAGCTTTATGAAACTACCCGTGTTGACTCAATTTATTGAATTGCGCCGCCGTGAATACCAATAAAGAATATGATATTTTACTTTGTAAACAGACGCCCCGGTGACACTGTCAGGCAGCTGTCATGTAAAAAATATAGTCAGTATCTTAACAATTACAAGCTTTGTGTAACAACACAGAGGACAACGTGGAACAAGTGCGTTGTTATCTGTAGAAAATGAGCTTTTATTTGAGCAAATCAGTTGGTGGTAAACATTGCAAACAGGATAACAGCAGTGTGCAGCCAAAGTTGAGATATACATATATATATTATGTTTGCATGTGGAGATGATATAGCGAGACATGGGTAAGTTGTTCTGCATTACATAAATGAAAGTAGTTGCTATGTTCTTGGGTTTGATTTGTATAAACTGAATAAACTATACTTTTTCTTTTAGTTTTACCCGTCAGGCTGAGCTGAGAAGCCATTGTCAGAGCTGTACTGTACAGGAATAGCCACAAAATTGTGTCCTGAGCTGCGACAATGTGCCAAATTTCCCCTACCGTTTTTAGTGGAAGAGGACACCAGAGCACCTGGAGGAAACCATACACTGATGGAGAGAACATGCAAACTTCATACAGAATGGCCCCGCCTGGCCTGGGATCTTCTTGCTGTGTCAGTCTACCCTAGGAAGCTGTGTCTAAATAGGTAAATATCTTACCACCACCATGTGTGACTCTGGAGAAAATGAATGGACTCACTTATGAAGTGCATTGAAATAGAATACATAATATGATCATATAATATAATAATATGATCATAAGAAATCTATTTAAAAAAAAAAATAGTCTATTTTTTTCAACATACTGTATTACCAAATGTCCAACCAAATACAAAAGCTCAGGCTATCTCTACATTATTGGCATGTACTTATTCTGCTGTGTCTGTCTGCCCATGTGTATGTGTGTGTGCGTTGTGTGTACACGCTGTAATGCGCTGCTGCTCGCTCGTTTAGCTTGTTGACACTTTGGGGTCAGAGCCATGCAGGGTGAATGGTGTTGGCTGACAGTGTGGAACCTCTTCATTATCCAGCCATAATGTTCTCATCGCCGGGGGCCCTCCTCCGCGCCCCTCCCAAGTCACTGCCACACAGGCGCCATCACTCTTCCTCCCGCCTTCCCCTCACCTGACTGTGCGCCCTGCCTGCCCGCCTGGCTGCTTATTCATCGCTGTCGATTCGCCGGCATGTCTGTTGTTGTGTCTCGAGCGCCCCCCCTACCCACCCCAATACTGACCCCATTTCACTGAAGTTATTACTTTTCCACTGTTTCATGCTTTGGCCCATCTCTTGATTTTACCTTCATTTGTCAGTCGTGCTTTGATTCATTGGCTCTACTGGTCTGAGTTTTTGACAGAAACTATATTGGCAAAACAAACCTGGTTTTGCCAGAGATTTTTCACACGAGTTAAGTGTGTGCTTTTTTGTGTGTCACATTAAGCGTTCTGATATGGTAGCTCTTAATATTTGTGAATAGATTTGTCATACACAAATTTATCAGTGGTGCCCAACCAAAAACCTTTAAGCCAGACTTTGCTTGAGGATAGAAGCTTGGAAATGTGCAAGTAATAGCATTCATTTCAGATATTGTTTTTTAGCTGATATGTGTCAAAACCATGCTTGCTTATTCATATTTTGTGATATCTGGTGGCTATAGTACTAATTTTAAAAATGTATTACGGTCTGCTTTGGTTTTGGTGCCACTCTTTAGTATGTACAAACAAGAAGTGTCAATAGGCTGGAATATGAGTTCCTAGTTCACTTCACTAAGAAACTGAAAATGTCTGGCTTTCAAGACTATGGCTCGTCAATGCAGCGTCTGCACCATCTCATCTTCATAAAACTCACCTCACATTGAACTTTTTATTGGACATTAAGATCTTTTCTGAACGCCTTGTATAATCTTGGGGTGAGTCATTAGCCGTTCAAATATTATTTCTGTTCATCTATTTATAAGAATGCACTTTTTCTCTGTAACAGGTCTTTATCATTCCTTGAACCATCTTTCAGCCAGGCTCTTTGAAGTACTAGTCCCCTGCATACCTCCATTCTTGTCACCTCAACCTGTCTGTCTCTTTTCAAACAGCTCTTCTAGCAGACTTTCTCCACAGCTAGCCCCGGCAAGGAGTCCTACACCCCCCCCACCCTTTGACTCTCTCCTAGCTTCTTTTTTCGACCCCAGTTCACTCAATACTTTCAATTTACTCTCCTCCTCTCTAATCTGCTACTCCATTCATCCGCAGCTCCCCTTCATTATCGGGGCCCCTATCGTCCCAGCCTTCTGTCCGCCCTCTTCCCGATGCTGCGTATGTCTTGAAGGATAGATTCAAGGATCACATATTCTTCTCTTTCTCTGCCCGGCTCAATAGCACATGTACTGTATACGGCTAGAGTGGTATAACTGACTGGTCACTCAGACTACAAGTGAGTTCAGAGGTGGTCTTTTATTTATGTTTGTGCCTGGCAAAGTCACTGAAAATGCTGTATAACCCTGCATGTCAAATATCAGTTGACATGAGTTTCCCATACTTTTAAACTATACTAAAGTTAACATTATTATTGTTTTAGCATTTTAAATTAGCAAGGTTTATCTTAATTTGTAAATCAAACGTGGCTGGAACACAAATAATGTTGTGAGACCTGGGTCCATAGACGCACAACTCAAATATACCAAAATACCAAGTCAATAGGCTACCCTAAATGTATATTTTTTCTAAGTCATTATATTGTTATTTTCACAGTGTAATAATTGACAGATCATTTCTTACCTTACTAGGTGTTTAGTATAACGTACATCAGCCATGCACACCTCCTCCTCCCTGCTGCAGAGCATGCTCCTCACCTGTGTCTCCTCAATAAACCATGAGAACACAAAATTGCCTTAATGATAAGCTTTCACTTTCCTTTCTTCACAATGGTCCCCTTGGTCTCCTCTTTAGTCAAAATGCTCCCTGGCCTCTCCAAATTTGTCTCAAACGCAACTCCAGAGCAATAAAACCTGTGCTACATACTCAAACATATGCACAATACAAAGCCCAAACAAGACATCGGGAGTATATGAGCTTTTGCGACTTGAGCCGGGGTAGTTCACCCCATACACTGCCTTGCACACAACAGAGCGCATCGCACTGAAGACGTGGAATAGGCCTACCCGTGTATTGGGAAAAGTGAGGGAGCGAGCCGAACAACTAGACTGTACAAATCGTGTGTGAAAAGAGCTGATGTATTATACCTAAGGGTGGCTCCTATTTTTAAAAATGTATATTTTTATGTAATTACCGACAAATCCAGGCACCGTGTTTTAACGGGAGTCAAATTGAGCCCTGCTTTTAGTCCTGTATTATATTTGAAGACTAGCACTCGCAAAGCAAAGGCAGTCAAAATAACAAAACAAGGTATCCGAGGCACTCTGCAGTTGTGAAATAAAAGTCCTTTATTCAATACATGGACGCCGATGCATTTCGACAAAGTGTCTTTTTCAAGGCATAGTAAGTGTATAACATAAATTACAAAACATAATTAATACTATCCAACAGAACAAATAGACAGAGAAAATAATCTGAATCACTTTCAATAGACTGATATTGGCTCTTCAGGACTGCTGGAATTAAAAAAAAGACATTCATCTAGGATCAGAATGGCTAATAATTGAAAATGAACAAATGCAGAAAACTGTATAGGCTATAATATTGGAACAACATGTGAACACCTGTGAGAATGAGATGGAGATATGAAATCAAAGTACTGTCAAAATAATACAGAGGTCCACCACATCACAGTGATAAAGTATAATGTGGTATTTAGAAAAAGTGTAGCTGTATTTTACATATTTGATCAGTTATAATTGGGTAGAATCTATCAATGCAAATCACCCCCATCAACATTTTTGCCTTTTTTAAATCATTATTAACAAAATGTCTATGCATGCTGTGCAGTGACTCATCTGTCAGCCTGTCTTTATATCATTGCATTGCTCAACAAATAAAATGTATGTGGTTAAAAAAACAACTTAACCCGTATTACTAGTATTAGTTGAGAAGTATCCTGTTTATAGGCTGCTGAGGCACTACCTCTGCACCACCACTAGCCAATTACATCCTTTATATAGTCAAGCACTTGTGCGTTTATCCTTGATCTTGTTTTGTCTAAAGGGAATTAACCAGAATCCTCCCTGTGTTCTGTCCATGCTGGCGCTACGATAACAAACCAGTCCAGCCCTGATACACGGAATAATGGATCTGATCATCAAATTGGGCCTTTAATTTCCTGCTGTTTAACAAGATTAATCGTGATCATTAGTAAAGCCATTCATTAATTTAAAATCCCATCCAATCAAGAGATCTTATGTTGGAGGTATACAGACTAAGCTTTACACTACACATAGTCTATGGCAGGTTAATGTACACCATACCAAATTAAATGCACAGAACTTTTTTTCTACACCAGACAGTTAGCCTGACCCAGCACAATGCAGTTATTTCTTTACTGATGCTTCTTGGGAACACATTTCCATAAAATTTGAGAGGGTTTTGGCGACTGTCATCGTCTGCTTCTCTGTCTTTGAAAATCTTCACACAAAACCAGCATGTTTATCACACTATGTAGAATAGCTAGTTTTCCATCTGGCATTTTTATGCATTGATATACTGAACACATTTTGATGATTATTGATAATTATATCATTACCCTTGCTATCCAAACCATTCAATTTTCTTTACAAAACGAAGTGGGTCTTGAAACAATTCAACCCTATTCATTTTCATGGAAATTTTCATCAATACAAAACACAAATTGAGCATAGCACTTTGCTCAGCTCAGAGTTCTACACATTTTTCTACCAGGGATGTCGCCTGTTGAAAGATTATGCTGTATATATATCTCAACAGACTTTTGGTAGAGTGTTTGGAAGATGATGAGTAGATGAAGAGGAGACCACTTTTGTAGGTAATCATTGTGTCAACTCATTTGTTGGAGCCAGGAAACAGCAAGAATGGTAAAACAATATCCTTGCATATTGGTTGTTGCATTTGTCATTGCTATGTTGCTGAGTATTGCTAAGAGTGCTTCTTGCTTTCTGCAAACCTAAAATCCAGTTTGTAAGCTCACAAATTTGGAGAATCAGGCTTGCTGCTCAAGGTGAACAAACTAGAGCACACAGAGAGGCTTATAGCCTTTAGGAGTTAAAGCTCATTTATACTTTAGCTTGTGGATGCATACCAACAGAGCAGTACATGCGTTGGCCTGAGTGAGCGCTGTTCAACGACCCAAACAGAGGGCACGGGCGGAAGTTTTAAGAGTCACAAATGAGTTGGTTGCTGTATATTCAAAGACAACACAAACCACCACTGTTTTATCTGATTTTCTGCTTCTTTTTCTGAAAATGTACTGGATAAAGACTCCATGTTTGTTGTTGTATTCTTCCTCGTCTCCTGTCTTTGGTAAAATCTTTAACTAGGGTCTAGTGCCCTCTAATGGTTTTTTAACATAACCCATAAATTGAAGTTCAAAACGCATGGAAGTATAAATGCTCTAAATACGTTTAGAATGCACGGATATATTTACATATGAAATGGCAGTATAATGCTGCATTCACACCGGACGCAATTATGGCACGAGTGATTCCTATGTAAAGTTTGTATGTGTATATGAAGTCTGGAGGTCGAGGATGATGAGATTATCAACTGGACTGACTGAGGAGGATCTTAACTATATTATTTATTTATTTTTTATCATCACCTGGTCTAGTCCTGGTTAAGTCTGGGCTCCCCTCACTCCCTTGTCTAAACCCCTGCTGTCAGAGTCCTCGTCCTCTGTAGTCTTGGTTTAGTGCTAGATTGTCAGTTGTAGGCATCCCTTTTGACAACAGACAGCTATCAGTAGAGAACAGAGTGAATTTTCACCTTCGTTTGAAGCGAGATGTTTTCATATGTTGATGCGCTACAAAAGTGTGTTGTGTGAATGCAGCATAAATGAGCCTATGGAGCAGGGGTGTCAAATTCAGTCACAAATGAGGCAAAATTTTAAAATTTAGTCGGACCACAGACCCAACCAGTTCAACATTTATTGAACATATTTATTATTATTTTACCATGTTTTCTGGCAGAAATACAAATGAAATACAGGTTGTTCATATTATTCAGCCACTCTCCTTTATATGAACATTCAACAGCATCATTTAAATAAAGCCTTATAAATCAAAACAGCTGAACTTAAAATATATAAATAAAAATAGGCTATAGTATGTGTGATACATTGGAGCACTATCATTTGTATATTTTCAGGGGTGTGTGCAATAGCAAACAGATTGTGAAACAGTTCAAAATAAAACTTCTGTCTTTCAAAGTCAACAAAGTGCATATTGAACTTGTGCAAGGGGCTCAGCATCCGCAATGCATTATGGGGCTTGTAGTTCGAGTGGATAAATCGCAAATACCGGCCGGGCCATTAATAATATAAATTAAAAAATACGTCACGGGCTGGATGAAATCGTTTGGGGGGCGGGCCTTAAGTTTGATGTCTGCTATAGAGGAAGTGTCTGGGATGAAGTGCAGGTCTAGACATCTGTGTTTAGACTGCATCTCCTGTGACCTTACCGGTAGAGAAGGTAGATGAACACAAATAATTTGGACACACTTGGCTTATTATCTTACCTTTTGTTAGTTAGATTTCTCAGGAATTAGCTAAAAGTGTTCATTTCCGGTAAACACTCAGATTTGTCTCTGGCGCTTCCTCTGGCAGCCCCTTTCAGTGCTACTAGCTCCATTTTATTCTTTTAAACCTACATGAATTTGGAAGGCGCTGCAGTTTTTGTTATTTGAGAGCTTACAGAGAAGGTGGAGCGATGATAAAAATGTACTGAGCTGATTCGAGGTGAGGAAAAATGGTGGTAGATAAAATGTAAAAAAATTTGGCTCAGAAATCCACTCCAAGGATGTTTTCAATGAGAAAACATTATAACATCACACAAAATTCCATTTTGTATAATAAGGCCCCTTTAAACAATAATTGACCTATGCTATGTTGCAATACTTATAATACTAATAATATCTAATAATGTTTGCATATAGTGTTAGAGCTTTAATGGATTTTGGGGCTGGTCTTATGTACACTGTGACCTCCTTGACCAGCACTGAGTCACTTCATCATGTCATGTAACACAGTACTTTTGTGAAATTACAGGGTGTAGGCTGTCCAGACAACTGCTGGGGAAATTATTACTAGTTTTCTGTTTTTGAAAAATGTAATGGGGTTCCTGAAGCAATTGGCACACAGACTTATCTAAGAATTTCTCTCTGAAGAAAATGAAAATGAAACAATAATAATGAATGAGTCTGACTGGATTCATGATGAATTCTTAAACAGCACAATTCATGCTGTTTTGTATTAGTTTGCTCATGTGGTGCAGTACTACTCATTTGTCTTGTGACAGACCATATTTTCAAGCTAACCATTTATTAGACCAGTCCAGTGTCTAACAGATAACATTTTGCAGGACTTGATGACAAGTTGATGAAGATTTAGATAAAGTGCTCATAATGTCTGCTCTGCTAAAAAAAACGTATTAGGGAAGGTTTCGATTCAACATTCCTTTGTGCCTCTTTAACAAGTACACAATTTAAGTCCTTGTTAATTTCTCTTTAAAGAAGGAAATATGACAGACTCTGTGCTGGAAATGCATCAAGAACACCTCCAGAGGTCATTGTGTGTAGTTTGCACCAAGGCAAGTTATTATGCAAAGCTGAAGCCATATGTAAATCATTTTCTTATTAAAGTGACCGGACTATGCTAGCTCAACTTTTCTAAGAAATCAACTGAGTTGTATTTATTTTTTTTCATACATGTTTGTATGCTTTGGCACCAATCTTCTCAGGATCTGAAAACATTACATTTCTACAATGATAGGTTAAAAGACTCCACGTTGCACCTACTTTTCATTGTTTCCATTGACTGTAGTAGTGGGTGTGGCCAGTAGAAGGTCTTAAAAGGACCATGCCATTGTTTTTGCTAGTGTTTATAATAATGATAATCTAGATTCTAGAAGTATCAAAAAATCTTGAAAAAGTCATGAGTCATCATGGGTTTTTGTCTATTTTGGCAGATTTCATGTTTCATGTTCAAAGCATAAGGTGTCACTTGAGAGACACCATCTTTTCATTCTTCTGTTCATTTGAAAGATTCTACTTATGATATATGTAATGGCTGTAAATAAAGTGTTATAAATGCTGCAGTCTCTCTGAGTGAAGATGGAGCGAAAAATAACAGTGATTCTTTTAATAAACTACAACCAAAGTAAAGGATGGACCACTCAATGGCTTCTATTTCAAAATGGATTACAGGACTTTTTAAAATGTTGTGTTAGTGGTTGACAGCGCCAACTGGCACATCTGTTATTTGTAACAGAGCCCAACTGCCATTTATTTTGACTAATAATATGGATATAAAAATAGAAATTTGTGAAGACAGGAGGCAGAGGTAAGGTGAAGTATATTTCCTTGTTGTATTCCACAAAGCTGAGTACATCAGGGGGGGCGCTCATGTCAGATGTTTTAGAGATTTAGAGATTTTTTAGCGAGTATAACAGGCTATTGATTAACAACTTAGAAAGTCAAATTCAAGATCTTCATGTAATCCCCAAGCACAATAAAAAATTAGATGAGAACGTGTAGCAATTGTATATTTAATCGCGCCATAGTCTTGTTTGTCTGACATGTCATTCTTTCGTTTTTTACACCGGTGGGTAAACCCTTTAATGCCTGGTGCTTTGTCTTTGTCATGTAACACCACCTCAATAAGTAACACAACTTAATTCAACCAGTGCCGTAACTTGGACGAGCTGCAGTCCCAGCCCCAGCCCCTTCCAGCTGAATGTCCACACTTGGAGATATGCAAAGGATTGTTTGTACGTGCTATCAAACATGCTGTTGATAGACAGTTAATCTCAATAGGATGCATACGTGCACTTAAGGAACGTTTCCAAATGACTTGTCCTGAGGACAAACTTGTAAAAGCACCTTTTTAAGGAGAGAGCAGATGTACAAGCTGCAATTAAAAGCAACAGGAGCAAGTGGAGACAGAAAAAAAAGTATTTTGTTGTTATTACTGAACTCAACTCAACACTGGTGTATGTTTAAAAAAGACCACTTATAAAGCCATTGATCATGTTTTGTGCTCCATCAGAAACAGCAATTTGCCCTCCGCAGTGGTTTGTGCCTACTTCAGGGTCGTACTAATTTTAGAGGCAATTCTCAAAGCACCTTATCTGTTTTTTTACGCGTTTAGGCCTCATGTTACCATATTCATTCAGTCTTGCGACGCAAAGCACGCACTAACCTCATCTGCGCCATGGTTTACTCCAATATTTGCGGGTCTTTTTTCGCACCTTTAGTAAATCCGGCCCTGAGTCACTCTGTTTAGATGCAGTATACAGAGAACTTGCATCTGCCTCTCAAGGCTAGCTTACCACCACCTGTGTGTGACTGTGGGGTTGATGTTGGATGTATATAATTTACTATATAAATTCAATCCACCAGAGTGATTATTGTTATGAAATTAGATATAATTTAATTTGGTCTATTAAGATACAATATATTATGTTCTCCATCACCACTCCAGCAACTGAACTATAACATTTATTACACCATTTACTCTCCTCTTTCACACCCTCAGAAGCAGAACCACTATATGTGCTTTAACCTTACAAAAAAAAAAGTGCAATGGATTCCCAAATTGTATAAGATGCAACCATGAAACCACAATGCACTCTTGCTGGTTCCATTGATATCTAATCATCACACTGTAGCAAATTATTCTGTTTTTACTCTGGCCTTGCCCATCACTTTATGAATCAAAATGTGGTATGGGATTTTATTTCACTATTTACTATCCCAACAGGGTAAGCGTTGTTTCTTTGATTTATTTTAAGTTCATGAGATTGTATCTAAATACAGACGTCAATACAAATTCAAGTCATTTTTAGAATACTTTGTACTTATTTGTTGACATTCCCTTGTATCAAATTGACCCAAAGATGCTCAACGTGGTAGGGCACAGATGCATGTGTGTTTAAAAATAATGTCTTTTGTACTTGTTCGTCACACAAAATAAGCTAAAGCCAGAAAATTTAATGGCAAAAACATGTATATTTTAAAAATTCAAAACAGGTCCATTAGAGCTGAAGGCAACACAAGGGCTAGAAAGACAAATGGATTGGATGGTTAGCCAGGCTTCATTTCAAGTAATAATCATTATAATTTTTACGTAAATAGGCACCTTCCTGTATTGGCAAGTGCACTTCTCAGGATCTTTCTCCAGCGAGTTAAGCCAGAGTATTGACCTTATTATGAATGTGTCACATATTTCACATTTATGAAAATAAAAACACTTAAAGTAACAGACCAAAGAGTTTTGATAAAACAATATCAATCTGGAATAAAACGTTATTGTCAAGCATATATGGTCATAAAAAGGTACACAATGACTCTAGACGGAGCCGTGAATTATCTCTATTGTCAGCACACTCAGCCGTTCTCAGCGCGGGCCTCCATCTGTAGTGGCTTGTTTATGGCCCACACGGGCACACACGCTCCATAGATGCCATATGCACACATTTATGTATTGTGCTTCTTATCCACCGTGAGCCACGCAGATGTCTATCTGTCTCTGTCATGTCGTCACAACACCGGCTCCATCTTCTGCTTACATTTGCAGACTGCCTCTATAAATTACGGGAAACCTCTCATAACTAACGCAGCAATACTGTCTGTTGTGTGAAGTGCTAATATAATTTACAACACAGAGCTCCTCCGCTATATGCAGAACTTCGGGGATTCATCATCGGAAAGTCGAAATAAAAACATTAATTGTACAGAAGTCTTAGTCAAAGTGTGAGACAGCAGGTGGAACGTCAACAAAAAATAATAGATATATACGCATTTATGAGCCGCGAGATGCACAGGGCGTATTAAAGAGGGTGGCTAAAATGATGCATGTAATGTAAGTGTATTGATTAAATGTCCGTGATGGATGTGATCAATAGTACTTCAGTGGAGTAATTAGCAGTGTAATTAGATTTCCGCACAACAGAGTCAACACATTTGATAGACCCATCCATATCTAATACTGTTTATCTTCTCTGTGTCTTAAATTCACCTGTTTAAACATTGCCAGTATTGAGAATAGGCCACAGAACCATAGAATTGTCTATAAGAGCACTTTCTACGTTTTCTTGAAAGTATGGAGAGCATTAATGTAGAAAGTGGGAAAGTTCAAAAGGCACTAGTTGAACACACAGCAGACACTTTGAATACAATGTTCATCTTCAGTTTTTATCATTATGCTGTGGGTGACTAGAGCCTATCCCATAAACTAGGCTGGGAACATCCTCAACAATAGTCTAACAGAAATACACAGACAACATTCGCTCTCACATTCATTCACTAGAGGCAATTTAGATTGACCAATTCTCCTAACACATGCTTGTGTTTTGGAGGGCGTACCCGGAGAGAACCCGCTATAACACAGGGAAGACATGCAGACTTCACAAGCCCTGCTCAAGGTCCATAGTTGCTGATAAGCAGAAAAGAATGCATGAATGTGAAGTTGCTGCAATATAGTTACATTTATTTAATAGAACATCCAAGTCAGAGTTTCCGTTTGAAGAAACAGGCAGGAGCAACAATCTAGTCATTTATGGTTAAATATGGGTCCAGCTAAATTCCTAACAAGCATGGTTATTTGCATGTTTATCATTTATGCAACCCAGAGCATCTCACTGACTTGTACCACCATTAGCAGTCTGAATAAATATATGTGCCATTTATCATCAACATATATTACGTCACATTGCTCCTGTTTGCTTCTCCAGAATAGAGAAGCTAACCAAACGCTTCTAATAAAGTCGCCTACGTTTATTTTTTGATGCAAGTAGACCAGTGCTGTCCAACAGTTTCAAAACAAGCAAGTGCATAAAACATTTAATGACAATATTACCTGAACATACTGTCATTGTAAATATCCATGGTTTACCCAGCTGTCCATGAGCATGCAGCTTTTTAGTGAACTGTCAACTCAAGTCAGCCGAGCAGCACTTGAATAATCCTGTATCTTTTGAACATAATGGTGTCACTGTGGTCTGCAGAGCTGGGAGTGTAGCAGTGTGTCTATGCACGCCTGAGTGGACTGTCACTATAGTCACGGTACCTCATAGTCATCGTTCTTCTCTCCTCTACGTCCAGACAGACATGGTTATTGTATTTGGGCAAAGGAGAATAGGAAGTACATACTATGTTACTTTAGAAGTTCGGACTGCGAATAGGCCAGTTTTAGGTTTGCCAACAGTAAAACGCACCCTTATTAATATGTGTTAGCAGCACAGTAACATCAAAAAATTTAATGTGTGATTTGATCTCCCAAGCTCATAAAAAAGGATCCAAAAAGACACTAGAGGGGTGAATACTTATGCATATCCAAGTTTGTGCAGTTGATTATCTAAAAGTTTTATACGTACTTTTACTATTTTTTCTATGAGCATCTTATTCATAACTTATTACTTATAAAAAAATTAAAAGACTTTCCCACACGACACAATCCAATTAATTAACCCCAAAAACCTTTTCAATATTGCTCTGCACACATACAATAAACAATAGAAAAATCTTTTATTTAATTATATTTTTCAATTTCCTGGCTGCTGCCAAAAAGTGATGTTTTTGGGTAGTGTCTGTATCTGTACTTTGTGATTCTATTGGTTATATGTTTACAAAACCCTCACCAATGGGACTCCTTAGGGATAGGGATTCCTATCAACAAGAGATATTGTATCCTTGGATACTTGTCTGTGTCCAATATTGCCCAACAAGCAAATAATAAAAAACAAAAAAAGTCTCAAATGTACATGAGTGTGTATATTTTTTATAGCACTTGAGTGTGATGGTGCTGCTGTGGCTGCAGTGGCTGACGGTGCTGTCCCGTGTCCGTGCATGCCTGAGTGGACTGTCAGTAGAGTCCCAGTACTTCATATTCATGTTTCTCCCTCTCCTCCTCCTCCTCCTCCTCCTCTGTCTCTCCTTCCTTTCTTCCTCGCTGCGTCTCTCTCACCTGTTCATTTGTCGCTGCTTGACAGTTCTCATTATTGCCTTGGCACTAGCTCAGCATGTCCTGCCAAAGCAAGACACTGAAATGGAATTTGAGAAAGAGCGAGTGTGTGGGAGATTGTAAATGAAGAAAAGGGAGGGAAGATGCTGACAGAGGAGCGAGAGATGGGGAACGGAAAGAAAGCAGAAGAAAGTCGCAGGGAATAGTGTTGAGACCTGAGCTGCGTCGTAATTAAAAGTACTTAACTCTCGGCGGAATGACAATGAAGCAGTGCAAACAACCCCGACAAAGGTATTAACACGGACATGCATACCTCTACATAGACAAACAGCCGTACTGACAATGTAGAAGGCGAAATGACACCAGCAAACAGCGCCACAAACAGCTCAAAAACAAACCAAGACAACCTTTGAGAGAATTCAGCCACAAATTTCCTGTCACACCACTTCTCTCAACCAATATCATTTTACTTCCTGAATCACTCGGCCAATCCTAGGTCAGCTATGAAAAATTAAAGTGCTCTGATGATCCTGTCATCTCAGCACCAAAACCATCTCACTTCACTCACTTCTCCATCACCATCCCAGCCACAGAACCATCTCACTTATTCACCTTCTGATCTGTAACACCTATTTACTCTCCTCTATCACCTTCTCAGCAGCAGAACCATCTCACTCTCCTCCAGCACCACCTCGCCATCTTTTTTCCTCCATCACCACCTCAGCAGCAGAACCATCTCACATTCCTCCATTATCTCCGCAGCAGTAAAGCATCTCACTCTCGAAAACAACAAACCTTTTAGCAAAACTTATTAGCAACATGGGGATGCTGAAAGATGATTTAGCAGTTCCTTGTTTGGCTACGTCATATCAGTCGGGGTCCCTCCTCTTTTCAGACGTTTTTCTACAGGAGCAGAACTGGCTTTTGCCAGGTTACTTCTGAGCATTCTCATTCTCTTCCCTCATCTGAACCATCTTACTCTCCCCCACCACTGCCTTAGCAGCACCACCATCTCATTCCTCTCCACCAGTACCACCTCACTCTTCCTCATTGCCTCATTGAAAAAAAACTCCTTTTTTTTTTTAGCTTGGGACAACTTTGTCAGGAGAGTTGAAGTTTCCGAATTTGTATGCAGTGGTCATTTCTGAGGTTGAAATGTTAATTGCAGACTGAAATATTACCTTGTATTTAATGTCCATTTTAAAAGACTTTAATAATAATCCCGTCACTTTGAACTGTTATCTGGAGAATAGAAATATGCAATTAAAGTTTTTCAGGAACTAAATATCAGAATAAGTGAGAGTACTAGAGAATATAGCAGACCTAAAGTGTGTCAACAGCAAAGTAAGACTGTAACATTACATTGTTAGAGAAGTGAGCGTATATATATGTATTGTAATTGAAAAGTGTCCCAGGTAATTATTGCCTACCTATTGCTTTGGGCAGACAGGTCACTTTGAGGGCCAACAATCGGACAGATACACTGACAATCATTCATTCTTACAGTCGGTAAGTATTTGTATTTTTATATGTATTTTAGTTCTACCAATTGACTTAAATGACAAAAGGAGGTAGGTGAGGTGAACTCACAATAACACAAGGAGGGCGTGCAAACTCCAATCTGAAAAGAAAGATAATGATGGCCTGGTCCTGGGAGTGAACCCATAGGTTTTTAGGTTTAGGTTTTTATAGAGATATTTTTGTAAATAGCACACTTTAGACTTGCCTTTTTACATAATTGTAAGCAATAATAAGCAATAAGCATCAACATCGATTTGGCCTTAACATTTGTGAAGCAGAGGAGTCAGCTTTTTCTGACTTCGCCTTTTTTATTAGCCTTGTGTATGATGGTTAGGTTTATTATGGGCACGTGGAATATTTTATTGAACATACTTATTTGAGCTGCATTAAAAAAGATACTATATAGACACGCATGATAGGATTCACTTATAGGATATCTGCAAAAAGGACTATCAGCATTTTATTATAGTTTATAGGAATATCACTAGGCCTGGTTTTTAATTTTTTAGTTTAGTATGTTTGAGTGTTTTTAGATGCATATGGATGATTTGGATGGCCACTTGGCGTAGTGACTTAAATTGTATGTCCCTTTTTGAACTATGAATTATTGAATTTCCTCTGATTTCACTCCTTAGGTTATAGGTGGACCCTTAACATCATGTAGAAATAATTCCGCGCTTGCTTAAGACAAGCAGGTGAAGCCCTCCTCTTTGTGGTGGGGCAGTAATAATAGAGTACAGTGTTGTGTGTTGTATGTGTGGGAGTGTTTGTTGAGTAACACTAAACACAACACAGACTGGCTGTCAGTCCCAAATGAAAGCTGCCACTTCGTTCCTCACACATGCACTATCATATGGTGCAGCCGCGTCCTCCGAGTACGGTAGTGTAAATGTACTATATTGTGATGGCTCTGCTCACGCCCGGAGGATTATTGATTATGATGAGTCCTTCATCCTTTCAGGTTATTAAATTATTGATCAGAAACAAAGACTTTTAATGGAACCCAAATGTCATGGTGTGTGTTTGTGTGGGAGTGTGTAGTCCCTGGCCTTGTTTAGACCAGCTGTAAAGATACATTATAACACAGCGTCCAGCTATAGACATTTTGTTAATCTGCCTTTTTGCCCTTGTTTTCATTATACCAGTATTAATTCAGTATTATGCCATTTTTATTCTAAACCAGATTTTCTATAAACAACTTTAATTCAGCAGATTTTTTTTGTGTGTATTAACACGTTTTCATCTTGAAAGATTTATCCCTGTTTCCAATTATTATATTTTACAGACCTGGCTCCATAGAATTTACCGTTTACTTTTTTCTTTGAAACATTTTGCTCTCAAACCTAAACCCTTCCTTTTAGGCATTTACTTGTGTGCATATTTGCGCATGCATTCACATTAACATTTGCATTCAAACATTAAATTACATAAAATTTGTCATTCATTTTTAAGTTTCACAGTGGTATATGTCTGTTTTTTTCTATTCACATGTAATGTCTCGCCTTAAAAATTCAAAGCAAACCTAATTAATGACGCATGTTGTCCTTACAAAGCTCACTTCTTTCTATATGCTCCATGTTTGTACACTGGAAGTATGGAACCCACAGTTAAGCTCCTTCTTCCAACTCTTTGTTTACACTGCCTTTCCTCTGTCATCTGTATTAGAACGCCTGACGCCACGCAGACACACTTTCACTCTGACTGTTTGGAAAATATGACAGCTCTGAACAGCGGGGAGCTTGATTATTAACCCCTTTATTCTTCTTTCTATTCTTTCTGCTCTTTTGCTGCAGTTTTTGTTCTTTCCAGTCTTTGTACTCACTCACCCACAAAGTGTCTGTCCTGCGTCTTATCTCGTGCTGAGCTTCTCTCCTTGTCTCGTCTGTTGTCCTGCTGCTTTCCCTATTGGCCTCTCACTATCACATCAAAACAACCCCGGACACATCAATGCCAGTTCACAGGTAGGGAGGAAATAAATCACATTTCATTGTGCACAACATAAACGTGACTTTTCAATACATGGTAAGACTTTTTCAAATCTTACCATAAATTTATGACCTTTGCTTCATCACCACTTCAGCAGTAGAACCATCTCACTCTCCTCATCAGTTGCAGAACCATCTTACCCTTCTCCATAACCACTTTAGCAGTAGAATCATCTCACACTTCTCCCTGACCACCTCAGCAACAGAACCATCTCAAAATACTCCATCACCACCTAAGCTGCAGAACCATTTCACTCTTCTCCATCACCACCTCAGCAGCAGAACCATCTCACTTTCCTTATCATTGCCTCAACAGCAGAACCGTCTCTCTCTACTCTGCTCCATCACCTTCTTAGCAGCAGAACCATTTCACTCTCCTCCATCAGCCCCTCAACAGCGGAACCATCTCACACTCTCCCCCATCACCACCTCAGCAGCAGAAATAAATCCCATTTTGGCACCGTGTACATAACATAAAGGTGCTTTGATCTCAAGGTAGAAAGTGTCTGGTGAAATGTGGGATTTCCCCCGACTTTTCAATACATGGAAAGCGGAGGGCTCATTTCTTCACGGCAGACTTTCGTAATATTTACCATAATTTTACCTCAGGCCACCGAACCGCGGTTAGTTCAGGTGTGGTGCAAGATGACGGCCGCTGGCTATTCTTGCATCAGGCAAATGGCAGGATGGCTACACACTGCTTAATTTGCTAGCCGAGTGGCCTGGCTCTGCTCTTAGGGGCTAGAAACCAACTCAAATGTGCAGTGAAAAAGCCCATACACTGCATTTTACAGCATTAGGGGGTCTCAGAACATGGAATACATTCAATTAAATATTAGTTTTGTATTCTAAAGGACTTCTGTTTTAGCTTCAGGCCATAATTCAAAGACGTGATAAAAAGCAATAAAGCACAGCTTCACTTCTTCACTGTAGGGATTTTGTTATGAATTTCAGGATGAATACATCTGATTTTTAACTTTTTTATATATACAGTATATATATATATATATATATGGTTTATTCTAAATATATATATTTCATAGACGCTATTTACTTACATACAACATAGTAATAGTGAGACACATATACCAACAGTGATTGTATAATAACATGTATTTAATTATACTTTTGCACTTATAACACTTTCCATTCTTGCATTTATGAGGTCAGGCACTGTTGGGCGAGAAGGCCAGGCTCACAATTTTCCATTCTAGTTTAGTTCTGGAGTTCTCACAAACTTTGAAAAGTAGCAGTGTCCTAAAATGTCTTAATGCTTTTTGTGTGTTTTAATGTGTAGGAAGTGAACATTTTGTGTGTGTAAGCAGTTTGGATGTTCTTGGTCTGTAATTGTATGTAATGTAATGATTCATTGATAAATGGTCAAAGCCTAGTCTAGAGCATCCTTAATACTTATGGATGACATTGCACAAAGAAAGATAAAATTAAAAAATAAATCATGCTTACAAACTGACTTACCCTGTTCTATGATGTAAAGTAGGCTGTCTGTAGTCGATAGAGGCCAGAAGAGAGACTAAATTAAAACTCAGTTCTTGGTGAAAATGGTATCCCACTTATTTCTTAGGTTAATGACAATTAAATAATTAATTAATTAATGCCCTGAAGCACTTTAATTCAGCCATTAATCCATCTAAACAGAAACAAAATTTCATGAATTTTGGCACAGTGTATATTTAATGTACATTACAGAGCAAAGACGACGGTGAAGGTTGTCATTCATCCAGGTAGAGGTCATTCTGAAAGTTGAAAAAGTGCATCTGGACAAGGTTTTGATTGTTGAAAAGCTTTCATCTGCCAATCCAGCAGACTTCT
>JAVQKC010130041.1:0-16377 GCA_036025475.1 Philypnodon macrostomus
ACCATACCAGGACTAAACCAGGACTAAACCAGGACTAAACCAGGACCATACCAGGACTAAACCAGGACTAAACCAGGACTAAACCAGGACCATACCAGGACTAAACCAGGACTAAACCAGGACTAAACCAGGACTAAACCAGGACCATACCAGGACTAAACCAGAACTAAGCAAGGTCTAAAGGTCTCTTCATTACAACCTCACCTACAACATGAGGCAGGGGGGTGATACTGAGGTAAAGACCATGTAAAAAAGACTAAACTTGGACTAAACACTATAACTTAGAGAAGGGGCTAATACTGAATTAAGTATCACCTAAGGCTAAACTAGGTCTAAATGAGATCTAACCCAGGTCTAAACCTGGACTAAACTAGGACTAAACCAGGTTTAAACCAAAACCAAACCAGGACTAAAGCAGTACTAAAGCAGGACTAAGTCAGATCTTAATAAGGTCTAATGTAATGATGCACTGATATGAAATTTGTTATTACTGATTTTTGAATTACTATTTTGGCCAATACTGATTTTGATACTAATATGTTGTTCCTTGAAAATAAGGAATCATCAAATAAATAAATAATTATTATAATATAATAAAAAACAAAACAAATTTCCCCAAAATTTTGAGTTTTCAAGTATGCTTTTCTTCATCTGGCTGTTTTTGAACCTAAATAATAGAGGTTCTCTTGCTTGACTAGAAGGTTAACATCTGTATAGGCCAATACTAATATTAGTGAAAATTGTCAATATCGGCCAGTACCGATTTTGAGTCAATATATTGGCGCTTCACTAGTCTAAGAACCACCAAAGCACTAAACCAGAGCTAGAGATAGATGGGACTAAACTATGATTCAACTAGGTCCGAGACAGGACTAAACCAGGCCTGAACCCGGAGTAAAACAGGTTTAACGGGTTTGTAAGCCACGACTACATGAGGACATAACCAAGTCTAAACACTTCACCACCTGCAGATGACATTATTCTTATCTTCTTCAGCAATCTGTAAAAGAGACAACTGGATGTTTCTGTGTCAGCCATTCTTAATTAAATTCCCACACATTCTCTAAACATAGAAAGATCTCACCATGTCTTTGTTTTTCTCATCTCTTCAGGGAGGGAGGTTTCCATGGCCACGGAGAGTGTCTCAGGTAAGCACACCTCGCACCAGTCATCAGCGAAGCCTTGAGCTGGGTCGACAAAAGACAAAAGAAGATCCCGTTTTTACAGTTTGGTCTTGAATTGGCATGGAGGAGAGACATTTTGACGAGGATCTCTAGATTTTCGGACTCTTTTTGTGACATTAGTGACATAACCTGGCTAAAACATTTTCCCTGCACTGTCCAGTAGTAAAGTAAAGTTTATGTGAGTCACAGTGCAGCCCGCTACTAAAAAATCTGACTCTGCAGATGGGGGCGGCTCTCAAAAGTGAAATGATTTGGCCTTGACTAACTAAGACTACTATTCAGAGAAGTTTGCTCTACAAAAATCCCACAACATACTTTTTACAAGTACGATGGTGTAGGCGTTCTGATTTTCTGTATTCAATGTCGCCATCTACAGGACAAAAGTTAAATACTGCTGGTTTAAATCACCATGTTTTCAGTAATCATAAAACATGTTGATATACAAATGGAAATTTCTAGTTATATAATAATGTTTCTCCACTAGGAGCATAAACTGCCTTTTATCATCGAGGCGTGTGACGATGATGATGAAGACTCCGACCAGAGGAAGGCATCCCTGTTACGAGGCCTGGGCAGCCCTGTGCGTCAAACCCGGTTCAGCACTCTGTTAGGGGAGGAGCTTCACCAGGTGAACCCTAGCCGTCTCTGCAGGTCTCCGGTCCAGGGCAGAGGGGGGAGTCCATCTCCCCAGCCCTACGAGGAACTGTCTCCCACTGATAAAGACAAAAACACTGGATATAGGCCCTCAAAACTGCCCTTTGCAAGTCCATTGAATCTAAGCCCAAGGTAATGTATACGTCCTGGTCGCTTTATTCTGTAGACCTATTTATTTACTTGTTATCTCAATCTAGGTCTACTCTAAACCAGGATTAAACCATGAATAAATCAGGTCTAAATCAGGACTTAACAAGAACTAAAGCAGGTATAAAACCAATGAAAACAGGTGTAAACCATGACTGAACCAGTACCCAATCAGACTTTAACCAAAAGACAAAAACAGTGAACACAGGCAATATCGGCTAATGCCAACCCTGTCCTGTGCATTGAATCTGCTGTATGTAATGTATAATTACTGGCCATTTTATTAGACCTTTATTAGACGTATTTACCTGCTTGTGAGCTCATTGTATTAAACAAATTGATTTAGTCATGTACATACTAAGGTACATGGCATGGTTGCTGGTACCTTTATTTTATTTTTAGTTATAGTAACCACAGGGATTTTCACATACAATCAGCTAAAAGATATCCGTTGAGTTTGAGTTCTGTGGCTTAAGAGCTTTACAAGGTCAACCTGATCAAGTGGCCACTGAGTGCATATGAGTACATACATTGTAATGATAATTGTGTTGACTTTACAGAGTGGTGGATGGGATCGAGGACAATGGCCACAGGTTTCAGTTTAACACTGAGCACACAGAGGGAAGGACTAATGCAGGTATGAGCACAAACATAATAGTGTATCCAGCATCTATCAAGGTCAAGTGTGCCGCAATGGTATAAGAAGAGCATCGAGATAGAGTTAGGAGATTTGATGTTTCTTTTATAGAGACTGATTAGTGACTTTATAGAGACACATAATACAATTGTTTGCTGCCGTAATAAATATACATTGTATCTGCCTCGTTAAGTACAATGTAATACACGTACATTGTACCTAACCCTAACCCCAACCCTGACCTGAACCATTCTGTATGTACAATGTAGTTATGGGCTATGTATAAAGTGTGACCTCAATTTCATATCACTCCTAGAAATAAGTTGTTTATTTGTGTCTGTTAAAAGTTCCGTAGTCTGACCATAGCTTTAGACTACATTACCCATGATGCACCTCAAGTGTAGTTCCGGTTGCGAGTGGCTGTAAGTTCAGTAAGGTTAAACAGTTGAATGAGGTGTGTCGGAGGTTTATCTTATACCCGTGTTCCCGTGTGTACGAATACTGTGTGCGTTCTTGCCATATAAACACACACACACACTCACACACACATACACACCTACACACTCATACTGAATTACATCCGCTGGCATGTATGTTTGCCATCAATGCTGTTTACTACGCTCCATTCTACCTGCTACCTCCTATTCAATAAACTCGTTTGAATTATATCGTTGGAGTGGACCTTTCCTTCTGACCGAGGACGACTCAGTTGAAGCGTGATCGGAAATCAGCGCAATAGCATCTCACAGTGTCAATTTAAACAGAAATTGTAGAAATGAAGCTGAATCCAGGTGTTCGTTAAACATACGCCTGCATCTTTACCACTAATACCTTTTTCCACATCTGTATTTAGTAACATTATCAATTTACAAAAACATAGTGTACATCAGAAGTGTCCAACCAGTAGCTCCCAACCAGTTTTCCAGTATCTCTCCAAAGGGCTCATAAATGATACAACAGTGGTATAAGTCAAATTAGATCTCCTGGTAAACCAGTATTAATTGTTTTAATGCAAAGATAAGCTGTGGTAACCAACATTTTATAAATCTATTGATACATTTTGAAGTACATACATTTTATGTTAAAATAAATGATGCATCGGGTAAATCTGAGTAGCGCTCTGCCACGTTCAGTTTGGAAAAGTAGCTCTCAGGGACGGGGATTGGGCTGGGGATCCCTGGTGTACATTTGACCTTTAATTCTGTTACTCTTCATATCTAGACCCACTGGAGGTGAACACAAGTCTGCTTCTGGAAACAGAGGAAGTGAGGACGAACATCAGCAAACTCACTAAAGAGGTATGTTTATTTACCATCACAGTCACCTTTCTGGTATGGGGTGGTATACAAAGTCATGGTCAGAAGCTGGGTGTACTAAATGTGCCTTTTGTGAGTGCCAGAAAATACATGATTCTTGATTAGTCCTGACTCTGAGGCAGCCGTGAGGCACTAGTGTTAACAAACAGCCTGGACTCAAATGTGAAATCTTCAACTTCAGGCTAAATGCTCTTTCATTGATGCGCTAAAGCAATGGTAAATGAATGTAATATTGTCCCCTGTTTTGTACTGACCCCTTGTGGCGAAAGTTAAGAAATTTGGACCCAGGCGTTCCATCAAAGCTGAAGGTTTCTTTAGACCTGATTATATATTGTTATTATTATGGATTGTTGACGTGTTGAAATGTGCTTTATAAATGATTAAAAGCCCATATTGACTTTTCTTTGAGATTTCCCTAAAATTCAGCCATTACTTTTTGACTTAACAATAGGCCTTTATCAACAATCTTTATCTTCTGTCTTCAGGTAAACAACTTAAACCAAGAAGTCTCCAACCTCGCCAAAGAGCTCCAGAACATCATGCACTTCCTCCAGTCTCACATGTCTGCCTTTCACTGCTCTGCCCCTGTCTCTAACCACTCCTGCGCCGTTCAGATGATGCCAAACACTAACGTCTCCGCCTCCAGCGACTGGCAGCACCCTACAGCCCCTTTAAGTATATCCACCGGCCTCCATCTCCACCATGACACCATCCCCCACCCGCCCAGAAACGTATGTGGGTGCAATGGCATTCAACAAGGCAGGAGTACCCCCTTGCTTAGACATGTGTTGCCTTGTATGTGTTGCACCGATTTCCAGTTGCCAAGAACTACCCCGAACTCACCCCATGTTAGCCATAGACCAGTCGGGCCATCCTTGCTTGGTCTTAGTCCGGCTTTTAACAGCTACGCAGTTGGTTACAGCAACATGACCGTACCCATGAATAGCAATTCCCGCCCCCTGTGTTCACCAGTGAACCACTCACATTCACAATTGACTATAAATACAGATTTTAAGAATGGACCCCAAACAAAAATTCATTCAAGCCTAACTCCCACAGGACAGCCACATTTTCACACTGCGTTCAGTCCGCTTACGTCCTCAACGCTTCACAATGCACAGTGGACAAGGAGCAGCCCTAGTCCACAGGGGGGTTTGGGTAGTAATAATAATGGACCCAGGCAGAATAACCCAATAGGATCAAGTCCAGTGCATGTGACACAAGGGTCGTCTTTGTTGGGGATAGTGACGGAGAGAGACTGTAGCAGAGATGGGCAGGAGAAGGATGATATCAGTGAAGTGGCACATGAGGAAGAGCAAAGGCCCCTCGTGGATTTGGAGAGAAAGTAATGAATGTAGTAAATCTGGAAATAATGTTCATGTGATGTATAATGTGTTTTTTCATTATAATGTACTGATGATTGAATTATTGCATAACTAAAATAAAGAGTTTTTCAGCCTTTTTCAATTCTTCTTCAGACTGCTATCGGGTATTTGGGGTATTTGGGGTATTTGGGGTATTTGGGATATTTGGGATATTTGGGGTATTTGGGGTATTTGGGGTATTTGGGGCCAATATAAGCAAGTATCGGCCTTGGTTGACTGTGGAGAGTGGCTTCTATGGGGGAAAACGACTACCAAAAGGAGAAGCTGTATAGTTTTGGTTGTATGCTGATCATTGCAGTGGTGCAGGTATTGCAGATGATACTCTGGCTCCCTCTAGTGGTCGGATGAGTTTCTGCAATGTAAAATAGCTCGCCTACTAATGTGTTTTAAGACTACACTGCCAAATGTAGAGGTTTTGGCAAATTGGCAGAAATGGCAAAAAAGACAAAAAGATAATTTTCATATTTTTACCGTCAACATGATATTCTTTACTATGACATAGAGCCTACCTTATAACAGTGCCCCAGTCCTGTTTATAGTGCAGTCATGTGCACGCTGAACTAGTAGTTGTATGGTGACTCTGGAGTGAAAAGGTTTGTCTAAAAGTGGACGTAAAATCACCAAAGGTTTGTCAATCAATCAATCTATCATATCAGCTGGCATTATCAATGACAGATGCAATTTTCAATTTCTCCAGGTCTCTAGGCTGGGGAACTAGGGGTATTAAGAGTGAGAAGAAAGCCCGACCGGAGAGAACCCACTTTGACACTGTGCTGCTACCGATAATAATACACATTTATTAATTAAAAAATAATAATAATAAAAAATATATATATTTATTGACAATTTGACATGTATTTTATATTTTTAAATGACCCAGTTTGTGCCATTATGAACTGTAGAGGCTTTGTCATCAGTACACAATTCAATAATTGGTGGCGCAGTACTACCATGAATATTGCAGTATAGTCAGTACAGAAGGTAGAAGAGAATGAGCGTCCATTGGTCAACGCGCCTCTGACGACAACAGTGGGAGGTTCCCGGAAAAACAGGAAGTGAAGGCCAGAGCCAAGAGCAGCGAGCCGCCGATGCGACCAGCCACAAAAGGAAAACTACTGTGAGTAAAGCAGGGGCTATATCCCGATTCAAACCCATTATTTATCGTTGGTAGATTTTTATTCTTAGGTACTGTTAGGTTTAGCTGTTATCCCGGTGACAGATTTCCCACCAGCGATCAATTTAGCCCGAGCTATAACGAGATGCCGACTGGACCTTAGCTTTGAGCCTGTAGCAAAACATTATTATCCATAAAATGTCCTAAAAATAATTACAATAAAGTCAAAACCGCGTATGTTTTACGTAAAGGAGACTTAGGTTGCTCAGATGTCAAACGGCTAACGAGATGGGCCCGTGAAAAGGAAAGTTGTCTAATGACGTGAGTAGCTAGCCGTCTGACGCTAACTGAGCTAACACTGCTCAAGTGAACTTTCTAGGAATATTGAAGTTTATTTACGCAATTACAAGGATATATCGTAAAACCTCTCCATTTTACATCGTCTTTTTATTACATTATACCTAACTGATAATTATGCGGTGGGGATATCAATGAGGATCGTTATTGAATTATTGTTTTTCTCATAGGCTACAATCAAATGAACATTATAGAATTGTGTTTTAGCCCTAGTGTCATTTTCTTCATTAATCCCCATGTTATTAATTTGTTGAGACCTACTCTTATTGTAGGTCCGTTTAAACTGATGCCAAAGATTTGCTTGGTTGGTTGAGAGATTGCCAGAGCTGAAATAATTCATTCATTTATATTGCCAAGATCACAACAAACGTACACCTTCAGATAAGTAACTACACGTCCAGATTATATATCTATTTGAGACGTTTCGGTTTGTTTGAGTCGCCTTGAGTTAAGAGAAGAATTAGAACTTTGACATGATTTGGAGTCTGTTCGAGAGTTCTCGTCTTAGTAAAAAAAAGCTTGTGTTTGTTCAAGTTGTCTCACATTGCATTAAATTGTCTTGTCATTCTGTAACGTCACATGCAATTTTACTCTTGGGTTACCTCAAAGCTCCATTACTCTTTAAGCTATTGTTTTTTCACTTTAGGCCAGTATCGGTAAAGTGTCATTACTGCTGACTGGGCTGTCAGGCTGGTACTTACTACACAATGTTAGATTTAAACGTCCTGCACAGTAAAAGGGAATATATTGAAAGTCCTTCCATAACACTGTTTATAGCGTAGACCTTTGAGACGCTCGAGTTTATAGTGGTTCTGTTTATGGCGTCTGGACCTTGTACTTGTGAAGCAGCCAGACGTTGCACCAAACCAGGCCCAGAAAATTGTCAAAATACTGAGAAATTACTATTATTATTATTTTCATGATTTCTTGACGATATAATGCCAAAATTGGATCGCTAATTGGCTTGATTCCTCGTTTCCTGCTTATCAAAGTCTATATATATTGCTATGTATTTTAATGGTTCGATTTTGTAAATTGATCCACAATCGAGTTGAACAAAATGAATATATTGCATTATTTATTTTTATTTCATGCTTATTTGATGTTAAATAGTGAACAATGCAAATGCTATTGGTTACCATCATCATTCATTCATTCTGACGTGTTGCCTGCCTTGTTGGTTTTAGATATTAGTCATTCACTTTTTTAGACTCCTCTTTTCACACCCTTTTACAAGCACTATGCAAACAGATGAAGTCACTTAGTTGCATTTACTTCTTTGGTGAATGTGTGATGATCAGGTTATCTGACTATAATAGCTTCTTTCCTTCAAGCATGACTAAACTTCACCATGACTAAGCCGTTATTGTGAGATTAGCTTGTATTGGTAGTTGGCTTAGTAGCGTACCTGGGCACTTTATTAGGTAGCACTTGTACCTAATAAACTGGCCCTTGTGTGGTCTTCTGCTATATATGCTTCTGCTTCATGTTATCAGAGATTTTCTCATGATTGTATTTGGATTTTTTTGTCTTATACAGAAGACTACTACCGTGCGAAATTGAGTGTACATCATAATATTTAATACAATTTATAATTTTTTGTTATTAATACGAACACTGGCATTGTTACAGTAAAGACTACTGAGTCACGAGTCAACGATCTTCCACTCAGATTAAGCCGATTCTCATAACACTTAGGTTCTGGGCTGTTGTTTTAACAGGACGTATTTCATTTATTGTAATTTAGCTTTTTCAACCAGAAGGAATGAGAAAAGGATGTACCAGTGATTTCCTTTCTGTGAGGGATGTTCGCGTTTCCTGAGTTATGTCACCAGATTCCCATCCAACAAGCTAGTCCTCATATATTAAACCACGAGAAACCAAGAGCATTAACCCTTCAATAGAGATTTAGTTTTTGAGTAACCTTCTCACCATTTTGTTAGTATGGTTTATTTTGTATAGTGTAGTACAGTGGAAATGTTTCAGACATGATTTTATGAGTTTTGCAGTTTTTTTAAATCAGTTTTACAAAATGCAAAGTGAGTGTTCAGAAGACGCATCTCAATCCAGTCACGTGACCACTCTTTACCTTCAAAAGTCCACTTGTGTAGGGCATTTTTGAAGGACAGGGAGGTTCTTTGCACCATCAGTGGCTGCTCACATCTTTCTGTCTCTTCATGCCAGACAGACTCAGTGATGTTGAGCTCAGGTTTGTGGAGCTAAACCTGGTGAAGATAGTTACTAACTAGAAGAAGTAGAACAGTATGTCATTGAGACAGCAGAAGGATACTGGTGCAGCCCCTCATATCAGATACAGTCAGTTATGTGCACCCCACCCTTTTAACGGGGTGAAAATGAAGCTTATTATTTAATAACTGTCACAAATTTTGATCTTCAAAATTATTGTTAAAATTTGTGATAGAAAATAATTTGAGATTTGGAACACTTTTTGCACTTTTATTGGCAGTTTACGCATTTTTTTCTTCAGAATCTCATCTGGCTGAAAGCATGAATAAGCTTCACACATGAACCGGTAATTTAATTTTTGACCTATTGCTGCTGTTGTAGTTTAAACTGTGATCTTTGAGAATGTGGTAGTTTGTGTTGACTCACTGAGGCTTCCATACATGTGAAGCTGTTGATGTAATAAAAATAATATAAAGTAAGTTTGTTAATAGGAATAAAGAACTTGCTGGGTGGGCGATTTGGTAAAATATATAATATCACGATTTTATTAAGTTAACATTGTATATTTTGTCTTAAAGATTACTGCTGTTTCTGTGCTCATAAAATCTTCAATGTATATCCAATCCACTGTTTTTCATAACACCTTTATAATATTTATTTTCCTTTTTGTGACACTGACATTGTTAAAGGAAAAAAGTCATAGTCAAGAGCAGAGCATAAATGAATGCACGATTCAACGATCTTCCCAGATTAGCTGATCATCATAACGTATCACACACAACTACTTATTCTTGACATATTCAGTACGTAGTTGGAGCGTGTTGGCAGCAGAGCAGAGAACTTACTGTTACATATTTCACTTTTGGTTCTGAGGTGGACTCTGTGTGACCTACTTCCCAGAGGACTTCTTCAGCGCACATTCAAGAACTGTCATCAAACCATAGTATTCTGGTTTAGACCTCAGACACTTTGATTTGGGAAGAAATGCATGAGAAAAAGCCAAAGTGATATATCTTACAACCCTATTTATCAATGGGTTAAGTTATCAGTAGGTCACTGCAGTTTTCACATCAAACAGCCTTCATCTTTCTGTGGAGCTGAATGAGACTGAAGCCCTGGTCTGACCCAGAGAACAGAGAGGCTTTAGTCTCCTCCAGTCTCTTCCCACACGACTGCTCCAGGACTGCACTCTGCCTGGTCAGTCCCGGCTACACTATAAAGGCTTCAGATAAATCAACTGGAATTGTAATGTCAGTCTATTCACAACATCGTTTGACCTTTTGTAGTTATGCCAGGCAGCTTCCATGTTTTTGTAGAGCATTTGTTCTCAAACTTTCTAGAACTTTCTAAACCAGGTAAAAACCCAAGTCTAAGCCAGACTTTAAGAACTACACAAAGTAATTCTACACTAATGTAAAGTTCAAGCCCTCTTTCCAGACTTGTTCCTCCAAAGTTGGAAGTATAAAATGATCCAAAATGTCAGAATATGATTAGGATAAGGTTAGGTTTTGCATGTACCTAATACCTACATAAGTGTTGCAACCATTAACAGTATAACATGTTATATTATATTTGCTGGCCATTTAGTGTGACTGATTATTACTGCCTCTGTCCGTAGTGCCAGCCCACTTCACATTTTTGACATCCTCAGCACTCAGATTTCTGCTGCAATCTTCTACTGTCCTTTGACCAAGTAAAGGCTTTAGTGGACCTCAAGTGTGTCACAAAACAAAAAAAACATTAGTTGAGATATGGTAGATTCATTTTCTCTTCTTGTGTGCTAAAAAGTTCAACAGTTAGCCTCAACTCAATACAATAGATTTCATATGTTTTAAGACAGACCTGCTGAAGTTCAAACACGCATGAAGAAGAACTTGGGGCAAAATGGTAAAAATATAATATCACAAATTTATTTGACTTGCTGCTATCGGTGTCTTCAGAAAACCCTTGTTCATTATTATTGTTATTATTATTATGAACACTGGAATTGTTTCAGTAAAATGACAGTGAAGAGCAGAGTATCACAATTTAACCATATTCCCAGATTTTCACATTATATCAAAATTCCATTTATATCACCCACCCCTACATTGGACATTGCTGGCTTGTTGGTACTAGGAGTGTTCTGAGCATTTCCACCTCAATGTCTAGGATTCAAAGAGAATGGTTTGACACTGGATACTAAGACACGGTATCCAATGAGTGGCAGTTCTGTGTGCGAAAATGCCTTGTTGATGCTACAACATGAAAAAGAACATAGAGGAGATGGAAAGGCTCAGATAATCACTGGTTACATCAAGGTCTACAGATCTCTCTCAAGACGCAAAAGACCACACTGGAGCCACTTCCTGAGCTATGCGGTCTACCTAATAAAGTCCAGTGTGTATTCTCTAAGTTTAAATCTCTTGAGTGAAAACCTGTTTTAGTGACTCATCCAATTTGCAGTTACTGTAACCAGTCAGAGGACATTGTACAAACATGCATGCGCTCAGATACAGCATTTGTTTTTGTAGCTTTTAAATGCAATTCCCACATTAGTCATTTTACATTTGAGCTTTTTATGATCACCGTAGTTTGTACACGGTAGTACATCTAAGGGTATTATCCTGTTTATAGTAAATACGTTGAAGTCATTAGCTTTGTTCAATGCTCATCTGCAACGCTTGTTTTTATGTCAACATAACCAAGTTTTTGCAACAGTCCTTTGGCCAATGCTGTCAGTGTGGTTTCATGCATGTAGAAAATCGTGATGGCTCGCTATATCCGGTCTATGTTGCGAAATTCCATGTAGTTAATGCATACATAGTCTTGGTAACTTCATCCAGCAAAGTCAGACAGAGCGTTTTCTTTTTTATGGAAACAAAACAAAGACCACCAGTGTTTAGACCAATACTTACGGATCCACCGATATGAAATTCCTTGGCCGATTCCGATATTTTGTAAACATGTCTCAGTGGGCTGTTTAGACTCTGCCATCTGTATAGCAATTCAAAATTCAAAATTGTGAATATCGGCCGATACCAACGTTGGACCGATATATCTGCATCTCTAGTCATTTTGAGTCACCCTGTTGCATGCTAAACCTGTTTGTCAGTTGTTAAAATAATCAAATCAAAATGATGATTTTGGGAAAACGAGTCAAGTTAATTTGATAGTTTTCTCTTTCCTCATTGGTGAAGAATTCATCATCATTTTTTAAAGGTGCCTTGTTTTGGGGCATTTATAAATCAGCCCACTTTTGAGTACGGACCCACCAGTTGAGAATCCTGTATTTTGATTTTTAAAACCAATGGGACTGTATGTAGTCATGATAACAGAACCTAAACGGTAAAAGATTTTTATTTTCTATTTGATGATTTTCAGCTCCCGTCGGTGAGGCCCTCTTCCTGCCTGACCTGAGCCTTCCTCTGTCCTGCTCGTCGTCCTCCTTCGCCCTCACCACAGGCCCCTGCGACAAAAACACCCTAAGAATAACTACGACTCCAACAATCCCCATCTTCTCCTCCTCTTCCTCACCTCCTCTTCACACACACCAGGGGCTATGGCAGGGCGAGGGGGCACCACGCGGACCAACGGCGCCGCTCCGGGCAACAAGATCTGCCAGTTCAAGTTGGTGCTTCTGGGAGAGTCGGCGGTCGGCAAGTCCAGTCTGGTGCTGCGCTTCGTCAAAGGCCAGTTCCACGAGTTTCAGGAGAGCACTATCGGAGGTAAGCCTGAAGAGTCACAAAGATACCTGGTGATAGTACTTGGGGTATAGGAACATTCTGTAATTGGTCACACTTCAGGGTTTTCTATGTCACAGCATATGACTTTATTAGCCATGCTTTGATTGAAAAGAGATGGGGCTAATTGATACAGTCACAATGTTTCTGTCAGGGCCTAAGTGTGCACAGTGACCACCACACAAAAGTGATCAACTCTCATTAGCTTTCTGTACACATGTTAGTATTTTGAGAGTGGTCTAACAGGCTGTCTTTGATGTTTGATGAATTTTAGAATATTGGTACAACACATGAATCGATACAATGTGTACAACGAACTACAATTCCTCTTATGGCAAGGGGGGGAGGGGCTTTATTTGATAGGAAAGTCAGGGTGACGTGTGGGGAGTGACATTGGCCAAAATGTCAAATCAACACTAAAGCTAAGACCTTGTTTCAGGTCTGGTCCTGAAATTGGGTAGCAACCTGTACTTTCGGGGCGGCAGTGGTGCAGTGGGTCCCCGTCCAAGCACACGCTGTCGTTGTGTCCCTGGGCAAGACACTTAACCAACATTGCCTAGGAATGAATGTGGGCAGGTTGCCATTGTAAAGGAGAATTGGTTCTCAATTGGTTTACCTGGTTAAATAAAGAATAAATAAACTTTCGGTTTACTTTTGGCTTTTGGTTTCAACTTTCAGTTTGTAGTATAGTTAGTAAAAGGTAAATGAAAAAGGAACGTTGAATTAATGCTAACATTTGCTGTTTACAGTGGATTAGACAAAATGGTGAAACTCTTGAATCATGTACCTGGTAAAAGAAGCATTACTCAGTTCCAGATATCATGAATACATGAAACACAGCTCTCCAGTACTCGTTTGTGTTAATCAGTTTTTCTGTGAGGAGTGGCTCGACCAGTTTTGTTCAGAAATCACCTGACTGTCACAAACCACCTCAAGCTCCTTACCTCAGTGTGTATATTGTACTATTGTACTTGTACTGTGTGTATATTGTACTTGTGCAACTATTTAAATACTGCCTACTCATTTAGCTTCATAGAGTTTTTATAATGCTCTTTGATATTTTTAACCTAACTGTGGTCACCTCTAAAACAGCACTACTAAAAACTGTATTGTGCAATTGTATTACACAATTAAAAAAATAGCTTTGAGGAATCAGTAGACTGGTGTTTTTTGGGGGGTTTTGTTAAATGAATGAGAGCAGACTGGATGTAGAGGGCTTGTTGATTGGTCAGTACTTCCTGGATTGGGAGGGAATAAGGAGGAACCAAGCTTTTGGAGCTCACAGAAAAATCTATTTGGAATCATACAGACCCTTTCCGTTTTATTTTCACCTCAAACCCTGTATTTAACATTACAGTAACTACATAGACCTCAAACAGGAAGGACTCTGAAAACAATAGTGGCTTCCTGGATCTCTTGTGAACTTATCAAAATGTATTGGTGTTAATAGTATTAGTTGCATCATAGAGGAACTTAGTGCAACTTTTACAATAAATCTTTGCTCATATTTCTCCCCTACATGATGAGTCAATATTTTGAGAGATCTGAATCTTACCAAGAATAAAGTGAACTTTTAGCTCAATGGGGAGCTTTGCACCTCGACGTGCGTTTTACTCACACAGGAGACGTTAATCTAAAATATTATTCCATTGGACGCCTTTTTCCTTCAGTCAAGATACTCTTACAATTTTTTTAACCACTATCTGGATCTTATCACAAAAGATGAGTGAAATATAAGTTTTGTTTTTCTTAGCTGAACAGATGAAGCATTTACCCCTGAACTAGTAGATCCCTGGTCAATGCCAGTCACGAATCACTGCCAGTACAAGCCTGGATAAAAAAGAGCAAATCAATATAAAAATCACTGCACACTGAGGCTGCCCGGGACATGAGGAGGCTGCCCGGGACATGGGGAGGCTCCTCCGGGACATGGGGAGGCTCCTCCGGGACATGGGGAGGCTCCTCCGGGACATGGGGAGGCTCCTCCGGGACCAGGGGGAGGCTCCTCCGGGACATGGGGAGGCTCCTCCGGGACATGGGGAGGCTCCTCCGGGACATGGGGAGGCTCCTCCGGGACATGGGGAGGCTCCTCCGGGACATGATATGCTTCTTTTCCCACAATGCACATTCATTCACATTGTCATTCTTTTGTATCTTCAAAATGCTACTGACTAATGGTAATGGACAGGATGCTCAGTCAGACACCCACACACACATAAAGCTCATCAGCACTTTTCTCTCGTTCTTGTGAACCTGTGGTCAGCTGCACGCCTGGTCAGAGATCACACATATTACGAGCATGTGTGCCTCGTCATGCAACACCGGGCTTACTCAGCAGGTTCAACGAAATACCGCTTCCTGCCATTCATAAGATTCCTAAGATCCTGGTTTTATTATACACTGACTGGCCACTTGATTAGGTAGACTGTAGTATGTTCCTTGTGAGCTCAAAAATGGCTAATCCGCTTCAAGCCAGTTCAAACCAAGCATCAGAATCGGGGGGAGGGGGGAGTTCAAATTCATTAACTAGTATTTTCATTTATATCCATGTCCAGAATTGTTTTTAAAAATATGACTATATCCAGTGAGCAGCAGTTCTTTTGGCAAAAAATGCCTTGTTGGTGCCAGAGGTCAGAGACTGGCTTGAGATCAAATAAAGCATAGATCTCAACACACAAGATGACTAAACAGCAGAAGATCATACATGGGCCACTTTATTAGGTACAAAGGCTACCTAAAAAAGTGGCCTGTCAGTTTTTTTTGTATCTTTATAACCGTAAACATTACCTTTTGTCTTCTGCCCAGCTGCCTTCCTAACACAGACAGTATGTTTGGACGACACAACGGTGAAGTTTGAAATCTGGGACACGGCCGGACAGGAGCGGTATCACAGCTTGGCGCCGATGTACTACAGAGGGGCACAGGCCGCCATTGTTGTCTATGATATCACCAACACAGTAAGTTACATGAAGCCATACTTTTATATCTGCACAATACAAAACATGAAATGGAATAACTGCTCCCCCAGCCCTCTATCACAGTCTCACACAAACCTGGAAGTATCAGAATAACGAGCAGCGGTCTGGAGTTGGATTTTATTTCAGAGATATAAAGGGGGGAGATAAAAAGGGAGATAGCAATATAAAGGGGGGGGCGATATAAACGGGGGAGATATAAAGGGGGTATAAATTAAGGGGGGGAGATATAAAGGGAGATGGCGATATAAGGGGGGTGATAGAGATATGGAGGCGTAGAGATATAGGGGGGTATAAGGGGGGAGAGAGAGAGAGAGATATAAAGGGGGGAGATATAAGGGGTTTCGTAGGGTCAAAAAATGCAATGAAATGCTTTGGATCGGAAGAACCGTTAGACTCGCTAAGATAGTCATGAAGTACTAGAAGCATGCATAAAGAGGGGAGATAGAGATATAAAGAGGAGAGATAAAGATATAAAGAGGAGAGATAGAGATATAAAGATGGGAGATATAAGGGGGAGATGGAGATATAAAGAGGGGAGATGGAGATATAAAGAGGGGAGAAAGAGAGATAAAGAGGGGAGATAGAGATATAAAGATGGGAGATATAAGGGGAGTGATAGAGATATAAAGAGGGGAGAAAGAGATATAAAGAGGGGAGAAAGAGATATAAAGAGGGGAGAAAGAGATATAAAGAGGG
>JAVQKC010130046.1:0-11725 GCA_036025475.1 Philypnodon macrostomus
CCCCCGCACACTTGGGCGTACCCCTCTGTGTCTTCGGCCCTGCCTATTTTTGTGGAATTTTTAAAAATTGTCTGGGGGCGGAGTTAGCCTCTTACAGGGGGGTTAGCTCCACTTTAAGAATATTTGACTTTTCATTTCATCGGACTATATTTATATCAGCGAAACAACGATATTATGGAATTACATTGGTCCACGTCCACGGGTTGAATTTGGGAGGTCAGGTATATTTGACAGCCTCTAACTTACACATACTTTGCCTGATTAGGCTCAAACCGGAAATACCTAATTACCCCCCTGCAAACACATCTGACCAACATGATGCCAGTTACCTCTATAATGCCCCCTATAGACTGAAAGAACAATGTAGTTTTAGGGTTGTCATGGTTTGGGTTTGCGAAAGACACGACAAGAGCGACTGATTTTAATGTTAAGTCTATGTAAAGGCACGTTGTCGCATGACAAGTCATCCTGCGGCGCGATAGAGGCGAAACACGCAATTTGCGCGAAACACGCGAAGACACCGAGAGTGAAAAAGTTGAACAATCTGAACTTTGGCGAAATTTCGCAGCGCGATAACCAATCAGGAGCCTGCTTTTGTGGGTAGTGACGCGCTGACGACGTAACCCCAGGGCAGGGCCACCAGAGGATCACATTAGAAGTGTCTGTACGGAGCAATAAACAGAGATCTAGATTGACATTTTACAAACACTGGTGCTATCGAGCTAAAGCACCACTAGAATATGCTATAGCCCCACCGTGCCTCATATATACACCCGACCACAGCTCATCAAACTGGCCTTTTGACAGCTGTCATATGGCCTGAAAGAATCGAATTTTGCCTTTGTTTGAAGTGAAAAGTTCGCCTCTTTCGCGCCAGTTTCAAAATGTCAGGCGACCAAATAGTCTGGTGTGAAGGCAGCATTGGACTTTAGATTGCAATTAACCATAATCATACTCACCTGCACCACCACAGGGTTCAGACCAAGAGGAGGGGTGTGTGGGTGGAGCCCTTTTAAAACCTTGGTGAGGTCATGGTCTAGTCCATGTGGAGGACACTCAGGATTTTGTTATTTTGTGTTTGTAGTATTTAGCCTTATGGTTGTGGGTATTTATTGGTTTAGTTTGAACACAGTTAATGGGACAACTAGATGTCGGAACTTAGGTATTGGGAGTACTAGGACACTATACTTTACAGGGCATTGTACTTACATTTACCTAGAGATGTACTGATCCTCTCTAGGTGGGAGGGTATATAACCAGTCGGGAACATACATTTGGGAAGAAGCGTGAGAAGGGGGAGATGCTGTGTAGCTGTGTGAGACGCTGTGTAGCTGTGTGCTGGCGGGCTCATGTATAGTATGTTTGATAAAGTCTGTTAAGCTGTACTAACAGAGTTTCTGGTGTATATATCTATGGAGGATTGTTTCCCAGACTGTGGACAGCGAGCTGACAAACCTTGCCAATAGACCTTTCTGAGTCTGTCTCCTACTTGTGACCACATTTGGTCGGCCTCTCCACACATACTATATATGTTTGCATTTCCTACACTCTTTCCTGATGGAGAAAAAGACATTCAAAGAAGAGAGGTTAAGCTAACATTTAGTCAATATGTAAAGTTTGCTCAGAATATGGAATATGTTTTTCTTGCAATATCTAAAAAGAGTTGAAAGTTTTATCTCCAGCAAAGATAAGTTTGAGAAAAGGAGCACATCCAGCCACTGGTGAGATATCTGTGTGAGACCTAGTGAAACCCAGTAATCTACAGAATGTCATACGGAGAAATCATGGATACAAATACTTGACAAGTGTGAGGGCATCAGCGCCATACTGGGAAGGAGCTATGTGTGACTTGTATGCCATGGTCAGACAGCTAGGTGTTCCTACATTTTTTCTGTAGTTTTTCCAGCAGCAGATCGTCGCTGGCCTGAGATGATGAAGGCAATACTCATGTTGCAAGGCCAAGAGATTCCAGAAGATATAACTTAGAGAGAACATTGTAATATAATTAATAGAAACCCTGTAATAGCAGCTCTGATGTTTGACAAATTAGTTCATCACCTGCTAAAAGAGTTCCTGGCAGAGTGTAAAATACTAGGTGGGTATATGACTTAATTTTATTTTATCTTTGTCTGTTTTATCTCATGTGTATTGCATGAAATAGAACAGGACTTATATATGTGTACCCTTAATAACATTTAATACAGTATTTTATTAATGTGACTGTAATGCCATCTGAAATGTTTTTTTTTTGGTGAGGTCACTGATCACTTCTATAGGATAGAGTTTCAACAGCAAGGATGGCCTCATATACATGCCTTTATTTTGGGTGAGAGATGGACCCCAACTTCTACCAAATGATCCAGCAAATGACGACAGAGTCTGCCAATTCATTGACAAATACATTACATTACTTGCAAGTTGTCCGCCTGTTCATTCAAGGTTCCTTTATTTGTCCCAAAGGAAATTTGTTTTTGGAATAAATAAATTAATCTTGAATGAACAGGCTGACAAAGTACTGCATGAGAAAGTGCAAATGCATTGGAAAACACACAAAAACATGAAAGAAAGGCAACAAAATTTGCCGCTTTAACTTTCCACGGCCTACATCAACTAGAACATTCATCTGTAGACCAAAAGGATCACCAGAAGGAATTACAGAGGAAGACTGGATAAAGACATGCAAAAAGAAGTTAGACAAGTTCTGGGAAGTTCTTGATAAGTGTGATGAAACAGACAACACTGCTATTACTATACTGGAAAAGGCTGGACTGACACAAGATGAGTTTGAAAAAGCACTATGCAGCCAGGCAAAGCAAATATCTGTCATCCAAAAGCAGGGGTTGGCATCCCGCGACTCTCTGGGGCTTTTGAAAAAAGAAAAATTAAAATGTATTTTATTAGTTTTTAAAATGTAATTCCAAATTTGAAGATGATGATCTTGTAACAGCTAAATAAAACGTGTTAAAAAATGTTGTTGTTACTATGCGTCGTCAGCGCGCAATTTCTTCCAGAGGGGAGACGCTTTTGCCGCATGTCTGGAAGAAGTGAAAACTTTCCTGGGCAGCAAAGGGCTCACGTTTCCTGAGCTGGAACAGCCAGAGTGGCCGGAAAAGCTACACTTCATGGTAGACATGACAGCGCACCTGAACATGCGGAACTCTTCAGGTGGAGGAGGTTTGGGCGTTCGAGCGCAAGTTGACAGTGCTTGTCCGAGATATACAGAACGATACACTGTCACTCTTTCACAATTTGAGAGAGTTCAAAGAAGCTCACATGATAAATTCAGAGTATTTACATCTCGCAATCATCACAATGCAAACATCGTTTGGGAAGCTATTCAGAGAGGAAGATGTTGCCTGTCAGAAGGCCCTTCTTGCTCAGAATCACAAATGGTGTGATGTTGAAAACCTCCCCAAACCGGACAAACTTGTGTTCAACACTTGGAATGCTATCCCCTACCTTTTATGAGAACATGAAAAAGTATGCTCTTGGAGTCCTGTCAATCTTTGGATCCACATATGTGAGCAAGGTGTTCTCCAACATGAACATCACGCACACCTCACAGATGACACGTCACAAAACGAAGTTAGTATTTGGAGACAAGAAAAAGCAGGCACTCGCAGTGGCACTGGGGCTCGACGGGCGAGCCAGAGAAATCATTTTGGAAATTCTCAACAAAGACAGCGGTATGGAAACCTTACTTACCAACCTGGATGGGGTTTTGTTGAGAGAAGAAAAAGATTGCGCTTACGAGGCATACTCCCCATTTTGACTCTATATCCAAAGACAGTACTGTGTCCATGGCGAACTACATAATAGACTTTAAGCAAAGATACAATCGGATCAAGAAATATAACATGACCCTTCCGGACGCTGTGTTAGCGTTTAAACTCCTGGACACGGCATGTCTGGAGTCGGCAGCTAGCACTCACAGCATGCACGGACCTGACATTTGTGTCCATGAAGTCAGTGCTGAAATGGATGTTTGGTGGAAAAAGTAACAGCAGCGACAGAGCAAAGACCACTGAGTAAATTCAGACGAAGCCAACTGTTGCAACGTTTGCAAGGTACAAATCAACTCAATAAATATGGGAAACCAACAAAGTGTGCTATTTGCCAGAGCACGTACCACTGGGCTAAAGACTGTCCTCATCGGTGGAATGAAGTAAAGTTTAACAGAAGACGAAAATGCAGAGGAGCGTAACATCACGCTGTTCGCCAAAGTTATGACACAGTCAGAGATTTTTCTAACCGAATCGCTGGGATCAGCTATCATTGACACTGCATGCACACGTACTGTTTGTGGCGAGAAGTGGCTGGATAATTACATTAAAGACCTTCAAAATCTCCAAGCTGCAGACCTTTCAGAATTGGAGATGGTCAGGTGGAGTGGTACACTCCAACAGAAAAGTTCAAATTCCTGCCAAGATTGGGCAAACAAAATGCCACATTAAAACTGAAGTTGTCACTGCTGATATACCCTTACTACTGGGCAAAATGTCTCTTAAGAGAGCAGGAACTGTGTTGGACATGGAGACTGAAACTGTGTTAGACATGGAGACTGACAAAGTTGTCATGTTCAAGCAACCAGTGCCTCCTTGAGCTCACTAGTTCGGGACACTATTGTTGTGGACATTAGAGATGAAAATGCAAGAGTTGGCAAAAATGAAAGTGGCGTTCTCGTTGTTACAGCAGAGATGTCTGCAAAAGAATAGTCTACAACAAAAGAAAACCGCAAAGTTCTCTTAAAACTTCACAAACAGTTTGACGTTGCATCAGCAGACCGACTGCAGAGGCTCATTAAAGTGCTGGAAATAATGACAGACTGTCCTGTGATATTACAAGAGATCATTCGGGACTGACATGTCAAAGGTACAGCAGGACAAAGCCCAAGCCTGCTGTTGGTTTGCCTTTAGCCTCGGAGTACAGTGAGACTGTGGCAATGGATCTACATGAGCTCGAACCTGGCATATGGTACCTCCATATAATCGATCAGTTCACATGTTTCGGTGCCAAAAAGATGGTGAAGACGAAGAAACCCTCTGAGATTGTCAACTCCTTCATTCATTCATGGTTAAGTGTTCACGGTGTCCCCAAACGGATCTACACAGACAACGGCGGGGAGTTCAACAATGAAGAGATTCGAGACCTGGCAGAGAAATTCATCATTGAGACAAAAGACTACAGTGGCATATAGTCCTTGGAGCAATGGGCTGCTGGAGAGACACAACATGACACTGACTGAGATTCTTCTTAGCAAGCATTTAGCAGGATTACATGCTTCCAGGAGAGCTTTTACTGAAGTGGAATGCTCTGAAAGAATAAGAGCACTACGTAAGCAGCTTAGGCCTACAGATGAAAAGTATGAAACCCGGAGGCAGAGTGTACTACAAACTGCAGACAGTACAGTGTGGAAGGGTCCTGATGTTGTGATTGGTCAGGACGGTGCTGTAGTATTTATTAGACATGGTGGGATTCATGTTAGAGTCCACCAGTCCAGGTTGAGTAAAGTAAATTCACAGGATGCAGATAAGTGCTCTACTACCCAATGTTCCTCAAAATGAAAACACACTGTTTGAGCGTTCAGATGATGAACAGTGTTAATGGAGAAGAACAAATCACAGAAAACAGAGACAGATGAGAGAGAAACCAGTGAGATGCACAATGAGCCGGAGAGTAATGTAACTAATACTGTGCCCTCTACTGATGTTATATTCAAACCAGGTCAAATGGTCACATTTACTGACAGAGATTATGGTGCTCAACATACTGCCAGAGTTTTAGACAGAGCAGGAAAAGCCAAGGGCCAGTAAAAAACTGGTACAACGTGCAGCATGTTGAGCTTAATGGCAGAGAGGGACAAAAGCAAGCATTAGACATGTGACAGGTTGATAACCTTAACACTGAGTGTGAAAACACAGATGATGATTTACTTACCAAAGATATTTCTTTTCATGATGCTAAACTGGAGGAGATTGAAAACTGGAAAATTAATGTTCATGGAGGTGGTCACAGATAAAGGTCAAAGATGTATTTCAACTAGATGGGTCTGTACACTTAAAGAAAGTCACAATGGTTTTGTACCCAAAGCCTGCCTTGTGGCGAGAGGTTCTGAAGAAGCCAATATAAATGAGTTACAGAAAGATTCTCCCACATGTGAATCAGAGTCACTCAGGCTGCTGTTAGCTGTGGTCTGTCAAAACAAATGGAAAGTTCATTCTATAAATATTAAGTCTGCATTTTTGCAGGGGATGGAACTCTCGAGAGGCAGGCATGGACAATGTTTTGTGGAAACTAAAGTAATGTGTCTATGGACTTGCGGACGCTTCCCTTTACTGGTACAAGGTAAAAAAAAAAAACTCATGATGGACACTGGTGGTAAAATGTCACAGGTTGACCCTGCCATATTTTATTGGCAGTATGAGCAGTCTGAAGTAACAGGAGTACTGGCATGCCATGTGGATGATTTTCTTTGGGCAATGTTATCCCTGTACTTAAGTCTGCTTTTTATGTGGGCCATGAAGAACATGAGAATTTTTCATATGTGGGTATGGACATTGTTACGGTGGGTGTTGTGGTACAGGTGCATCAACACAGTTACACCTACATATATACCTACAACCAGTGCTGTACAGAGAGATGCCCCCCTACACGAGAAGGAGAAAGAGAGAACTCCGCACCAAAATAGGACAGATTTTATGGGTTGCTAAACAAACAAGACCTGATGCTATATTTGATATTTATAGCCTGGCTTCCAACATTAAGAATGCTGCTGTTCAGTCTATACATGAAGTAAACCGAGTGATCTGTAAACTTGTCAGAAAAGGTCACACTTAAGTTTCAACACTTGGGCAACAGTAATGATTTGAGCTTAGTTGTTTTCAGTGATGCGTTGTGTTGTGCCTCTCCTCACGCCAGGTGATCATCAGCTGACCAGCCCAGCTGATCGTAATTGGCCTTCAGCTGCGTAAAAGGCACAAGCTGACACCGCTCCGGGAGCCAGTGGGTTTCCTCGTCCGGACGCACTCAATTTCCTTAATTTAGCCTCTATTGTTAGGTTATTCTATACATTTTTGTTTGCATTTTATAAATGTAAGTTACTATTATTTGTGCATGTTAACATCCTTTCTTGTTTTTCTTCTTTTTACCATTTGTTTGTGGCGATTTACACTTGGACCAGCCAGAGGCACGTAACATGCGTCTTTGGGTAATCTTCCAGATGGTGGTACACAGGGAGGGGCTTTAATTACTCTCATGGGACAGACCGGAAGGTTCACCCCTCTATTTTGCAATCTAAGAAAATAAGACGTGTGGTAAGAAGCACATTGGCAGGTGAAACCCTTGCCTTGTCAGATGGTATTGACAATGCTATGTTCTTACTCTGAGCTAACCACTGGTAAAGCTGATCTCAACACACTTCCACTTACTTGTGTCACTGACAACCACTCCCTGTTTGATGCTCTGAAATCCACAAAATAGGTCACAGAGAGGAGACTCCGGTTAGAAATAAGCAGTATCAAAGTGCTCTTAAAAACTAACAAAATCAAAAAGGTGTGTTGGTCAGATACCATCACAACTTGCTGACTGTCTCACTAAAAAAGGTGGTTCTGCTTCTTAAAGCTCTTGACGAGGGTGTGTGGGTACAGTGAATGTGGCATTGATGTGCATTTGTTTTATGCGTGCTGTTTTTGTTTTTTCCAAGCACACTGACAATGTTTTTTTTATTTTTAAGAAAGAGGGAGATTGTTGACTCCCTATGTTGTGCTGTTGCAGTCTGCGAGACTGGGTTTTTGTCTTTTTCCTGGCAATGAACATGGAGGGGTAATAAACTTTTGAGTGAAATAAACGTGTTTTTTAACCATTTTCAATGCCAACTTGCTTGAAGCCTGGAATGCAAGTATAAATGTACTGCATGTAGTAGATGCATTAGTTGTATAGCATACAGCCTATCTTACATCAGCAAAAAAGAGTCAGGAGGGTGAGCTTCTTAAGGCTGCACAAAAAGAAGCACAGGATGGAAACATAGGTGCAGTTGCAGAACTAAGAAAGATTGGCCGAGTATACCTTACATGCCATGAGGTAAGCAGTATGGAAGCCATATGGCGGGCCACTGGTATGATGCTAAAGCACTGCAGTCGAGAAGTTAAATGGTTGCACTCCAATGACCAAGGTTTGTGAATTTGTCATGTTCTCTCACATGTTGGTTTTCTGCATATGATGAGTATATTTAGCTCTCCTATTTCTACAATACATAATGTCCCCACTTCATATATTGACACAAATTGCCAAGCAAGATGGAGACTGATCAACATCTTCCAAACTTCTGACATGGACAGATACTGGGCTCGTCCAGAAGATATGGCTGACATTTGTCTTGCTCAGTTTGTGGCTGAATACAAAGTAGTCTACAAAGGTACAGAGTACTTGCAGATGAAGTTGACAGTGACGATGATGATGTTGTAGACAAGCATACAATAGCTCAAAGACAGGAAAGGTACAGTATAATTTTTAAACAACAATCTTAGTATATGGAAATTATTCGACTACCTTTTTGTCAAATATGCGTCCTTGAGGATACTACAAAAGTTGATGCTATTATAAAACCTATGAACTGATAGTTTTTTTTAGGTTTCATCATGAAGCGTCAGTCATGTATCATTATGTACATGCGTGTGTCAAAAGAAAAGGATCCAGAGAAATATTACAGCAATATAAAAGAAAAAGGATCCAGAGAAATATTACAGCAATATAAAAGAAAAGGATCCAGAGAAATATTACAGCAATATACTCCGGCTGTTCGTCCCACACAGAGGGAAGCAGCTAAAACTTTCTGACACTCCCACATATGAACAGTACTTTGAATGGGGGCTACTATCAACTGTAAATGGTAGTGTAAATGTTAAGGACATAGTATGGGCCAACAAAAGCAGATATGAACCTAATGCTAATGATGTTGATGATGCTTTGCAACTCTATGAACGAGGTGAGACTGTAGATGCTTGGGCTGATGTGGCATCAAATGCTGAAGAGCAAAGAATTGACTGCTCAACATGCTGCAACTGAGGAAGTAAATGACAAGCAGCATGCCTTGCCAGATGTAGACCTTAGTTTAAGTACTTACAGTACATCAGAAACATGTACAACAGAACTATCATCAGGAATGCAACATGAAGAAGCAGTTAATGTATTGTGTTGCATGAACCGACAGCGCCAAGTCTTTTCAGAAATTTGCAGATGGTCCAATAAGAAAGCTGCAGGAGTTACTGTGCAACCATTTTACACATTCATGACAGACAGCGCTGGGACTGGGAAATCACATGTTGTACGATCTATTCAATATGAGGCTAAAAGACTACTGATGCCTCTGACAGACACACCTGATGATGTCCCAGTACTATTGATTGCATATACTGGTAAGTCAATGCTAGGAGTATTATTTAACAATATTGTTAAATAATGATATTGTATTACATTGTAAATGACAATTATATTTGCTTTACTATTTCAGGCACAGCTGCTTTTAACATTGGTGGGCAAACAATTCATTCAGCATTCAATGTGAGTGAACACCAATAGAATGAAAGCATCTTCCAAATATGACCCACTGGGAGAGGATGTGCTCACTACATTGTGGGCCAAGTATAAAAATCTGCAAATATTGATAATAGAAATAATTAAAAAAATTGATGCACACAAGTGAGAGACTTAAATCACGTTTTGGTAACAGTGTACTTGCGGTTGGGGATCTCTCTCAAATTCCATCTGTTGGAGATTCTGCCCTCTACAGAGATGACACAGCTGAAATCTGCGAGTCACCCAGGTCCAAGTTCTCAGTGTGGTCACTGACAAATATTGGAGACAAAAGGATGACCAACTTTATGCCATGACACTAAACAGACTTAGCATAAAAAGGACAAGATAAGGGCTATTGAGGATGAAGATAGAAGTATTTTCCTGTCCAGAGTGGTGCGCTTCACATTTTCCCATGAAATGCAGAAGTTAATACTTTCAATGGAGGAAATGTTGAAGTCATTTTGTGACAATTAAAAGGATGATTAATGCTGCAGATATTGTCAACAGAAATGGAACTAATCAAAGAAAAACTCCAATTAAGATTAAGACAGTCAATGCCAGGGTCATGTTAACAACAAATATTGATGTAGTTGATGGACTGTCAAATGGAGATTTGGGAACAGTGATTGCCAGCATAGAAGGTATGTGATTTGAGATGTATTTTTTTTAAATTATGTCATTCATGTGTATAACTGTTTTTGTATGGTTGTCATTTTCAGGAAGACAAATTGATAACCAACAAGAAGGAATCTGCGTTAAATTTGACAATAATGCAGTTGGAAAGAGCAGCAGACGAGTCAACCCACAGAGTATTGACCCAGTTGGAGTTCTGATAAAACCATGTGCTGAGAAGTTTAGGTTTGAAGGATCAAATAGAACACGATACCAATACCCACTAAAATTGGCCTGGGCATGCACAATTCATAAGACTCAGGGAATGACACTGCAGTCAGCCGCTGTTTCTCTGAGACATACGTTCCTTGCTGGCATGGCTTATGTGGCATTGAGTAGAGTCAGCAGCCTGGATGGTTTATACCTTGATTCTTTTGATGAGGAATATATTTATTGTGACAAACAGGTTACAACCTGCATGGACAACATGTCCTGTGCCACCATGACATCAATGCCTACTGGAAAAGGACATTAGAGATAATTAGATAACTTTGGTGGCACATAATATTCATTTAGAAGACATCAAAGGCCATCCAGAACTGATGCAAGCTGACATCCTGCTATTCGCAGGGACATGGATTTCTGAGAAAGTGCCAAATACTTCAGTCAGCCTTCCTGGATTTCATTCACCCCTTAGAGCTGACAGAGTGGATCAAGGCGAGGTGGTGTTGCCATGTTTATCAGTTATTGCGTTCAGAGTTTTTTGTAATTAATTAATTAATATTCATCGTAGAAATACCAAAATTGATACAGTTAAGCGTCTTTATGGTATGTACCTGTGTGCAACAGTTGAAACTGTTTTTGAGTTATCGTGTTCACAGCTAGGGTCTGCGGATGCGGACGGACGTGATTCCATAATATCGTTGTTGCCGAAATAAATATAACATTCATTAGACAGTATGTAGCAGTTGCAGACATAGTACACTCATTAGACAATGTTACAGTTGCAGACATAATAGACAAATAAACTAGGCCTGTGCTGTCGTCCCCGACAGCAAGATGTATAACGGGCACCTTAATCAGACATTGTGTGATTTCTATGTCAGGAAACCACGTATGGACCCAAATGCATGACAAAACAACAATGAAAGCTTAACTGTTTTTAATAAAAGGTAAGTAGTAGTCGGTGAGTCTTTTAACAGGTGGCTGGACAACGGACGGCGTGATCAGTAGAGCTTCAGAGGAATCGGCTTAGACAATTGTTCCAAAGGGCAGGTAGGAAGGATACTTGAAGTAGCAGGTCTTGTAGAGAACCGGTAGGCAGGTGGAAGCCCTAGTGACAGACCAGCAAGTCTTGGCAATGACTGATTTTAGAGAACGAGAACAGGCCGGGTATAGATATAAAGCCAACAACCAATATACGGCGTATTTTCCAATCCAGGTCCAAAAGCCAGTAATCAGTTAATATTCACCCAAAGCAGGGTCCAATATCCAAAATCAATAACTAATCCAAGGTCAAAGAACAAGAAAGCAGGCAGCG
>JAVQKC010130057.1:0-33412 GCA_036025475.1 Philypnodon macrostomus
GTTTGAAAACTTGTTAAAGTGTATTGTATCCGTTCAGTCAAATGAAAGTACAGCTTGTCTGCAAAGGTTGGTTGGTGGGCGGGTATGCATGTGTGCCTATCAGTCAGCCCATTGTTCCATAGAGAGTTAGTGTGTGTGAGTCTAGTTTGGGGTGGGTTATGTAACAGTGGGGGTGATGGAAGGAAAGGGTAATGCATATGGGCAGATATACTGTACACTGACTTTCCATTCAATGACATGTTAAGACAAGAGAATACAGTTCCTTGTTTATCTGTGTCTACACAGCTCTACAAACTCATCAAAGACTTTTAGACAGAGTAAGATAGAGTGAATATCTTATAATAAACCTGCGTTTGGGTCCAAGATAGTGCAATGGTTCCCAAATGGTGGGTCAGGGCCCAAAGTGGGTCACAAGAAGAGTAAATGTTAACAGATGATTTCATGTGGCGACCTTAAAAAGGAAAAGCTAAAGTACATTTTGCAGTGCAGATGCATTCAGAACTACAGTAAACTCTATATTGAATATTTTTGTTGAACCAAATACATGGGGTTACTTTTTTACTTTTGCTATTTTTATTATGTATATTTTTCAGCTTCATCATCAACACTTTCAACAGCACACCTGCCTTAATAGCAGTCATCTTGTAGTCATTGTTCAGCACAGAATGGTAGACAAACACATTGTTATGACCTACTATGGAACAATACAATCACACACATTGTAATTTGTTTCCATGTAGAGGAAGTGACAGCCATCCTGATATACAACATATCTTTTCCATGTTATACTTACCAGGAGCACGACACAACAACAGTATTTGGTGTGGTGTGAGATGTCTAATGTGTTGTGTGTCTCGTTGGCGGTACAGTCAGTCAGGTGAAGACAGCAGTCAGACATGATGGTATGAGCTATAACATGACGAGATTGCCTTGCCTAGTCTAGTGTCAATCTATGTTTAGAATCTGTCTGGGACGTTTATAGCTGGCTGGGGCAGTTACTGGGAAGAAAAAAAGGAGAACGGTGTTGACGATGTCTTTAGTGGATGCAATGTTTATAGAAAAAATTGCTAGTTAAGGTTAGTCGTAGATTCATCTGATGCAAGCTTTGTAGGCGGACTGTCAGTGAGTAGGTAGAGAACATTAGACGGTGGTTAATTATTTAGCTGCTTTTCAAGGTAGATACTATATCTACACCTCGACTTTGAGTCTCTTGATGTAAGTATGTATTTATACACTCATTCACAGTCACAATCATACAGTCATGCAAGGTGGGTGAAGTGTCTTGCCCAGTGACACAACGCCCGAATGAACCGGGGATCAAACCGTCATCCTTCAAGAATCAACCCCGCTCTAACTCCTAATCCTCTGCTGCCTCTGAAGTGCCTGAATCTTCCATCTGCAGAGCTTTTCTATGGAGTTGCTTGTAAAATGATTTCTATGAACTGAAAAAACATGAGGGAACAGAGTATTTTATTGGGTACATATCAGATATCAGATATTGCTTTTCTGCGACTATGCCCAAGGACCGTTAATGGTAGATTATAGAAATTGATCTGTGACAAGACAAATTACAAAAGCTTCAGGAGTGTTTAGATTATTGCCACTAAATTACTGACGATGACCCCTTATGGAGGTGCTAAAATGAATAGCTCTGGGTTATTTCCTAGTTCATATTCATGTGTGTGACAAGAAAACACTTTGTAAGATCGCAAACTGCTCTATGACAAGATTAACGAGGTAGTGACTTTTTGTGTCAGTGTGCCTCTGGTCACATGGTCCGACCTTGAATCCACTATAACTCCCACAAATGTGCAACATAGACACATTCATTCATACATGGGGCGTCCCACACAGTGACAGAGAGTACTTGTTCCTCCTGGCTGTAACTCCGAGACGCCATGGCTCTACATTTCAAAGGCCAAGGTCATTCACAAGGAAGCTACATGCAGTAATGGGACCAATTATGAGACTGCCGCAAGGAGCTATTCAATCTCTGATCCTTCTACCGAATTCTACAAGGAATAAAGACGTTTATTGTGCTGCAAAATCATACAGTGTTTTCCCCAAAGCCTTAAGAACCATAAATTAAAATTCTCCTTACGCATCAACAGGCATCATGTTCTCTTTCTCACTTTTACTGATATCATACTCCCTTATTGTCTGCAATATTTCTTTCCCAGGCTGCAAGTATCTGATTCAACAGTTCACTCCTTCACATGTCTCCAGGCTCCACTCCCATAATGCATCTGTCTCACTTGAGAACTCACACAATTGAATGTTGAATAATAGCCTCCAGGTCCTTGTTACTGCATGCTCTAGTGGGAAATAAAATCAGTATTCACACAAGAATAGTATTTATTTGTAAACAAACAATGGCCACACCAATCCCTCCCCTTGTGAGAGATGAGGTCCACTATATGCCTCACCCGATCCTTATCAGACAGATGCGGAAAAGTAAACAAACAATAAAAATGGCAATTCAAAAAACGTTCAGATTAAAACTCAACCGTGCATTATGTCACAAAAACACAGGAAACTGGGTAAACACTGCTGCTTTGAAAGATATTTAGCCTCAGCATTCACCAATTCAACTGAAACGGGAACACTGGCTGCTGCTTCTATGTGGACATTATTCTCACAAAGGTATGCTTTTTTGAGACCAGTTTGTTGTCACCTTGATTCTGGCCTGAAACCCTGTATAAAGAAAATAATAATCATCTATGGAAAAGTCAATACTGTAATAGTCAGTCTGCCCGGTACATTGGCCTATTTTAATTTTAACAATTGTTTTTTTTTCTTGAAGAAGGACATGGTTATTTTGTAGTTCCCAGAACAAAATGTCAGGCTATTGAAGTGTAGCTGTTTGGACTTAGTGAAATCCAGCAGCAGCCTTTTGTTCTCCTTCTTCCAGTGGCGAAAGCAGCTTTGTTTCTGACACACACCAGACGTCACTAGCTACCCCACACATCCAAGCCCTTTTTCGTCTTCTTAACAACTCCCCTCTTGACGTATTGTTGGCTGATGCTCTGCAGGCTCACAAAGGGAAAGAATGGACATATTCTGCTGAAAAGGAATCAGACAAAAACACCTCAATCAAAAGCATCAAAGTCTCCCTACATGAATGAAGGAGCCAGGAAGGTACTTTTCAATGGTGCACTCTGCAGAAAGCCTTTTAACTAAATAGTGACACAAAAGTAAATGTGAATGAGGATTTACAACGCACCGGAGATTCACAAAGACAGTTTGTTCTATTAAAGTTAATGGGGGCTGTGTGTAGCTAATAACCTAATATAACCTTATAATAAAAGTTTGATCGTCTTCCCCTAACACCAGCTTACTTCAGTTTATAATGAAAATGTCACATCAAATCATATATGTGTTTCTTGGCTGTTTACAAATGTAAACATGGTGATGTGGAGGAGGAGCTGCAACCTGCTTTCCGTCAGTCGTTTGTCTATAATCTCATGTCACAGATAAGACCATATTGCCTGGCGGTGCTACAAGGCAGATACCGCAGCTGTTTCTCTGTGTAATAATGCCTATTTAAGAGACATTAAGTTCTCACTGATATCTTATCTAATGTGTACAGTGCTAAATCATGTGGAAATAAATAGCCTAAATGCAACTGTTGTCATATGTAAAACCAAAAGATGAAAATAATCAGTGACTATTTAATACTCTGATGATATGGGCTCTTTGAGCACTTATCTGAACATGAAGTATCTTGTTGTCAGCTTTTGCTATCACACTGTCACTCTCAAACCAGTCCGTGCTAGACATGTTGTCTGGACAGTGTCTGGGGTCAAGGCCCTCCTATGGAGCGCTCTACACAGGTCACATCCTGTCCGAAGGGGGAGAGACTGGGTCTCCTCTTACCGTGGGAGGTTGAAGGCTCTGGGGCAAAGGTCTGCTCAGCTTTCTCAGGTTTCAAAGCTTGCTGGAGGCCGAGGTCGCAGGGTCAGCGTGAGTAGTTTAGCTCTAGTTAGGGCCGCATGTCTTTGTGCAGTGCAATAATGGCTTCCGCAATTAAACACTAAAAATGGAAGCAGTGATTTCCTTGGTTCAATGATGACAGACTGCTTGAGCTCTACGTCATGTGAGTCTCTGGGGTCCCTTTACCTGCTGCAGCACAGAGCACACATTCAAACAAAGTGAGTGTTACCTTGGTAGTGTGTGATTACTGGGTGATCAATCATTGAGAGCTGGCCTCAGTGGACAAACACAGCCTCAGAGTGAACTCACTGTTGGGAATCAAGGACACTTATGAACTACCGGTGTAGATAATGCAGTGGAAGTTTGAGTTTACTTAGATGAATAATGTGGCTGCTTTGACTCAAAAAGAGAACCACACAAAACAACTGTGAGTCAAGACTGAAGAGTAAAGGTCACCGGGCTGACTAAGCGCCTCAGATTAAGTCATTGTATTCATGTATTCAAAAAGTGAAAGCATTTATTTCAATGGTGGGATAAAGGACAACTTTAGGAAGAATGTTAAATAGGAACTTGAAAGAAATGAAACAAACAGATAATAAAATAAGGACTGATGCTGCAATAAATCTATAACAAAGTCCATAAACAAAGCAGTGAAGAACAAAATGTACATACAAACTGTGCAAGCTAAATCTTGTACTTTTCCACTCAGCTGAATAAACGTCTCCTCTGCAGAGACAAGTAGAGCACTTCTGCAGGTGTTATCTGTGTTAGCGATAAAGTTCAGTGCACAGTGTGGCGTGAGGAAAGGAGCAGGCCTCATAGGGGTGACTTACATAATCTACCGCTAACCGCTAACTGCTGCTGTTGCTTGCCCTGTAGCATCAAATCCAACTGGCCAGAGGCTAGTTAGAATGGAAGTGTCAAAACATGTGCCAGAATTTATGTTTGGCCACTTGGCTAGTGTTGTAAATCCCTTAAAAAGCAAAAGAGGACTTACTGCTTGATTACTCTGAAGACAATACAAACATTGATGACGTTAAAATGTAAGGGTTTTTCATCTAGAACTTCTATAAAGTCAGCCTCTCGTGTTACACAAGGCTTTGGCTCTGTGTTTATTTAGGTTTTAGGTTTGGTCTAGTTCAACTGGTCAGGCCACTAATGTGTCACAGTGGTGAGTAAATAATCAGCTTCGACCATGGACTAACCACTAAACCTCCACACACCCGGAGAATATGCATTTTTTTGAACATATCAGAGGCGATCAATACAAATCTACAAAACTGTATCTTTGCCCCGTGCAAATCAGTTAAAGTGAAGGTTATTGCATTTGAGTCCAAACAGTCGTGAATGGCAGGCCAATATTACGGCCAGGGTAAAAAAAACCATACTTTTATCTGTCCCATATGAGAGATCAAAGCAGCAGGCTGTCAGCAATCAAACAGAGAACAAGGCAACGCCAGCAAAACAAACTGATAAAAACATGGAGCTTTGAAATTGTATGGGAGGTTCACAGAAGAAAAGCAGTAAACGAGGTCAGTAAACCCATTTCTTTATAGGGAACAATGTCCAACTTGAGTAGCCATACAACACCAGCCATGTGGGCTGCATCCAATCAGGACCTTTGGTAGTGACATCACACGTACAGTTGGACTCAAACCAGAAAACATGATCCACTAGAAACCAAAATCTTATTCAATTTGCCTCTAAAGTCCCACCCCACTGTGCACTTCAGTTTCATCAGCAAGATCACGTTCTAAAGTCATGCAAAGGCTTCTATGACCTACTTACATTTTGGGACTAAGCATCGAAACCAAGTACAGTACTGTAACATGAGACGAGTGACGTACAGCAGAGGCTTTTCAGATCACTGACCCCAAAGAACATATGGTCATTTTATTGCCCATTATAAATGTTTAATATTTACTTAACATTTTGTGACATAACTAAAGTGAATGTGTAATATATAAACCCACATGACACACAACACATTTCATTGTATATCCTTTGGGCTATTGAAGAAATGAAAGTTAAATATAGAAGTTCCAGATGACCAGCTTATCAAACCATATAAACCTGATATTCATTGAGTAGGTGTGAGACTGTATCAACTATCAAACCATTGTAAAATTGCTGTTTATAGGTCATTTTACAGCATTTAAGGTGCACCCCCTAGGCTACCTTTGAAGCACTGTTACATGCGCTAAAATGATGGTCAAACAGCAGACACATGTGCACTCTTCTATGGGACAGATGTTGTGGGAACCGAGGTGGGCCTCTTTAACAAAACACTGTGACGTTCAAAGAGGTCCTGCTGACCCGGGCACACAGTGACTCAATTACCTTCCCATAACGAGAGCATGCAGTGGGGGTGTTTATATAAGCTTATTAAAACCTAATCCCACTAGCAATGCCATACTGTAGAAGTTCAAGACGAAGCTAACTGCTGCTAGCAAAGGGTTAGCTAACAGCATTTTGACTTTAGGAGACTTTAATAGATATAGTTATTTTATACATATTTTATTGTTTACTTTACAATTATCTTTATTAAAACCAAATAATCTAAAAAGTTGGGACGCTTTGTAAAATGTAAATCACAGTGAGACAAATGTGCCCATAGGCTGTTATTCACAAAACAACATAAACACATATCAAGTGTTGAAATTAAGACTATTTCATGAAATACAATACTTTTTTTTCTATTAGGTGGGGTTACACAAGCTGAAAATGTAATGTATTAAGAAAAACAGCTGATGGTAACTTTATTAATAATCTTGTTTCTGAGACAGGGCCCAAAACCACACATAGAAACATGAAACATTTTGACGTCTTTCAGAGGGCCTACTTCTGTTCTGTTGATAGAACAGAACAGTAGTGGTTCAGTTTAGGGTGACCATAATGTAAGAGACTGTTAAATACCACTGTATCTTTTAATCAGGGCCCCAGACATATTCCATCGCATTACAAGAGATTGAGCAGCAGTTAATCCTAAAGACAATGTACAAAGTCGACCCTAGTTATTGGATCTATTCCCACTGGTTAGACTTGACCGATGGAGGCTTCTGTACAGTAAAGTTATGGCACAGGTTGAGAGGGCATCATTATTGTGGTAATTATATAGTGGTGTTACAAAAACACTTAAGGAACTGATTATGAAGCTCTTTCATGTAGCGTCAGAGTTCACTTGTTACATAAGCAAGACTGGTTCACTGACTATCTGAGTTTTTACACATGGTTGAGGATAAGGCTAATCCTCTCAGGGCCACCCACTTCACACCGTCACCCCACACAAGGGCTTTTAGGAGTTTTAAACTGATGTTAAATTGTTGCTATGGTTGCAACTGAGAATACATCAGTAGTAAGTCACTCTTTGGCCAACAGACGTCCCTGCAAATGACTGACGTGACTGTAGAATATAATCAAAGCCTATGTGAGATTTAAATTGTCTGCTAGCTTCTTTCAGCATGTGGTTATGCCACAGATGGTAGACCACAGAGAATCACCCTGACTGTGAGCCGTCAGGTGGATATTACTTTAAAAGACAGGCTCTTTCACAATATGGCTGCCGCACTAGACATAACAGTTGGTTTTCCTGCGCAAATAATGGTGGAAATTGGAGACATAATGACTATGATAATCTGAGTGCCTTGCACACGCCTCACCTTGGTTTCTCCAACTCTGGAGCCTGGACAGTATACTCATCTATAGTCTATCATTAGCGCCGGTAAACAGGATGCTAACTGCTATTCTTTTACTATTGTTGTATATTGTAGAGCAGACACATGGCTAAAAATATACAAAACTCTCTGAACGTGCATAGTAAGGAGCCATATTTTTTGTGTAGTCGGAGGTTAACTGTATATATGAAACCTTCAATCAGTTGATATGAATAGTTTTGCAATAAGCAGTCAACATCTTAATAGTTTATATTTTATTTTATTCCGTTCATACATCTCAAAACAGCTCATAGCCAGACACTCACACGGTTAAGTACCAATTAGTACAGCCATTGATTGACTCAAAACAATATTATAAACACATACATGATTACTATGTAACATACATAACAAAGTGATACTCCAGCTCTGGGTACTGCTGTTGATCACTTTTTGGCCCACAACATTTGGATAAATACAGAGCTGAATTAAAGGCTTCTGAAAAATGAGAAGCAAACATAGTCTCTTTGGTGATGTATCATTTCAGAGACTGACCAACAAAGAGATGCATAATGAGAGTTTAAGGCCCTGAACGCGTCAACATAGAAAGACCCTGTGATCAGTAGTGGTGTGTTGCAGTAGCACGTCAACACCCTGCCTGAAACGGCAAAGGGAATATGCACAAAATGTACTGCTCAATGTTTACGGATAATAGCCTGACGTGACTCTGTCTGAGATTCTTTGGTACTTCCTAAGTTATTGCTTGTATTGCGTGCAACAGTAACATGTATAAGTGTGGTATTACTGCAAACGTATATGAGAAACACTCAAATATGGCAGATGCAGGCTTTTGTAGAAACGCTGTCAATGATTTGTAGTAATCTAATTATTTTAGATCAGAATTATACATGCAAAATGAAAAAAGTGCAGGGCTGGCTTATATTTTAAACCATGGTGCTAACATAAGGGCTTACTGTAAAAATAATATGGGATTTTCATTTTTGTGAAGTGAGATAGAAGATATTTTTTGGTGGCAGGACAAAAAGTTCTATCATGAAAATAAGACAATATTCTTTGTGTGTGTGTATATATATGTATATATATATATATATATATATATATATATATATATATACACACACATACTGAGACTCTCTTCTTTCTCACATTTTCTTTGGAGAGGTTTGCTACGATATTCAGTCCATGTGCCATAAAGGTTTACTAGCTCTGGATGAAAGCTGGTCAGAGTAATTTTCACAGTTCAGGTGGGCTTAAGGGAGATGATGATGATTACAGCTTATGCTCTCCACAATAACACGGGGAGCATGCCCGACTATCCCAAGCCAGTGCCCTTTTGAGCTGATACTCCTTTGAATAAAAGTCAAGGCAAGTTCTTTTGGCTCCAGTTTTATATCCAGTCAAAGCTGTCCTGTTACTGGACACAAACATATTTCTTCCACCAGGATTTGGAGAGCATCTTCATTTTATCAGCTGTGCTCCGGACTTTTCGCTCCCTTCTCACTCTCCGGTCAGATTGTCGTAGTCCCACAGCGATGGCCGCATCAAACACCTCCTTTAGATTCTTTTGTGTCAAAGCCGAACACTCCACATAAGTCACTGCTCCGATCTTATCTGCCAGCGCTCGGGCATCCTCCTCTTCCACGGGCCTCTCTCTCCTCCGGGCCAGCTCGATTAACACCTTGACATCCTGCCTCAGGTCACACTGTGTACCCACCAAGAGGACAGGGGTGAGGGGGCAGCGACGGCGGATCTCTGGCACCCACTTCTCCCAGACGTTCTGAAATGAGGCAGGGCTGACCACACTGAAGCACAGGAGCAAGGCGTCGGTCCGGCTGTAGCAAAAGTGGCGTAGTTTGTCGAATTCATCCTATAGGAGACAGACAAGTCAGTGAGAAAAGTCTATTCTGCTAGAAATGTTATAATGGGCCTGTTTACGCTAGATTAATAAATGTCTTAACTAGTGGTCAATACAGGCACTTTAGAATAATCCAAAACAAAATTGTGTCTTCATTAGTCTAATTACACATCGTTACGGGCCTCCCACATCTTTGAGTTCACAGATTAGGGCCAGCAGTATCTCTCTTTATTCCCTCAGCTCTTTTCTTCCGAATGAGCCTTTCTTAATCTCCTTTGTTGAGCCGGAGCTCTAATTTAGCAGACAAATGTGAAGAAGCAAACTGTAATTATAAAGATTAACATGGGGGTTGTAATACCAGTTATTATTGCTGCAGACGATTATCAGCAGACTTCTTGCACATGCTTTGGCTGGAGTGAGCGGGCTGATGACGTAGATACACCAGCAGAATATACAAAGCTATCAACATCTGTGAGTGAGGAGAAACTTTGTTTATCAGCTCTGGCGGCAGCTGTTATCATTTTTCTTCAAGCCTAACCTCTTTCCTTCATTCTGCTCAGTCTAACCGGTCTCTGAGCCAAACTCCCCGCTTATGAAATTGCATCACGACAGTTAGTGTTTGCCGGCTTATATTTGCCCAAGCTTGTCTGTGTTATGTTGAGCTCTAGCACAAGGAGCAGCTCTCTGGGAGGTTTTCTGAATACTCAGGCCCTGGTCAAATACTTTTTTTTCCACTTTACAGCCAACGTGTGCTTGATTCTGCAGAGAACTGGCAGTGCCCACTTCACTGTGTAGCGTTCATGGGGTTTGTGTTAAATATGATGCCGGGGGGCAGAGTTTGATTAAGAAACTACCGCCCATGCCTCAAAGAAATAAAACACTGTTGCACAACATGTTCTCACCAAGAGGAATTTAATAGATTAGTAACTTTGGCTTCCTACCAGCCCTGAAGAATCTAACCAATCATCTTCTTTTTGAAATATCTGCCTGCAGGCCACATACTGTTAAATCTATCAGGTCTAAGGTATTGTGGAGCCAGGTATAAGCATTGAAAAACATGATTATAACTGATATTAACATTTAATATGAATTGGATTTTTCACCTTCATTTGCCAATGTTACTCCTGTATTTTCCCCCTGTGATTTGTTTAAAATGTAAAACCAATGTTGACTGTTCTATGATGTAAAGTAGGTCTTAATTACTGTTATACTTTAGTCCCTCCACTGGCCTCTACAGCAACATCAAATCAGACTTTGACCAATAGTAGTTGTGTTTTTGAGTGGTGTGCAGAGGCCAAAGGTTTCAAGCATTTCTTTTCAAATGTCTTATACTGGGAAACTTCAGCTTTAAGGTTTTGTGATCTGTATGTTCCTGTGTTTCTTAAACTCACCTGTCCAGCGGTGTCACACAGCTGTAGCCTGACTGGGTTGCCATCCACTTGAACCACAGCTGAGGACACAGATAGAGAAATTAGTACTGACCCTGTTTACAATACAGCACTTTCCACAGACAACAGTTTATTCAGTGAGACAAACAAAGTACTGCCAGTTGAAAATACAAAGCCCTCTCCTCTGCTCACGCTGCTGCCCACCCACTCACTTTACTGCTGCACTGTGTCTGACAGAGCCCAGTTCAAGGTCGTAGAAAAGAAAGACTTGAAAAGCGTTTGAGTCAAGTTTTATCGTAAAGTCATTATACTTTTCAAAAAGGGCGAACACAATACAACGCAGCGGGCACAGGGAAACATTTACACTGAGCCTGGAGTGTGGTCCGTCATAGTACCTGATCAAAGCGTGAGAGGGGACTATTCATTTGTATCGCAGGCTCCACACTTGGGTCAACAAAAGAGGAGAGGAGAGGTGGGCCGTTGTGTGATCATTTCCTAATCTCTGACACATGACACTCAGTTGATTTGAGCCTTCTGTTGAATCATTAACTCTCCCTTATGTCTCTGGCACCTGTGGCGTTGCATAATTTCTGGTCAGTTCACTTTCTGATTGCATGACATCACCACTGAGGGCCCCAACAGCACAATTCCTCTCTGTCAGTGTCCCGAAAGACAATCTGTGCCTTAGAGCCACACTGAAACAGATGTGGTGGCTTCAGCGGGGAAGAAAGGGCTCACGGGTCAAGGCTCACAACAATAGGCAGAGTTGTGCAATCCAAAACCTCTGAACCAGAGACACACTGGCTTTTGTACAGGTTCAGCCACCGCCCGCCTTCAGGCAATGGGCCTTCCCAACCACTAGTTTAAAAGATTTATCTTAGTTGCTGCTATTCTATATAATTTCATATAATTAGCATAATGAACGTCACCACATAAATTAAATATGCCGTAAACGTCTCAGCTACGTGAGCCCTCACCTTTATTTTTTAGTAAACAAAGCTTGCTGCTACTTGTAGGCTGGAAAATCAAAGCATGCCAAAAGCCAGTAAACATCTAAAGAAAAACTACATGATCACTGATAAGAGGCAGATGTATGGTAAAAGAATCACTCATGATCAAAGAAACATGACCCAGACCCATGACTGTTAATACTGCTCCTAATGCACATGCTGGAATGACCACTATGAACGTCTGAAGTGGTCCATATTCTTTCGCCAGACCTTTACATTTATTGCCTACATTTTGAGAGCTTTTATGCCTATGCCAACATCACTTTTATTAAATAAATTCGATTCTGTAATAGTGGCAGCGCCTATTGCAAAGTTATTGCACGGAAAATGAAAACCGGATCAATAGATAAAGCACCTGTTTATTCATTAATCGCCATACATTCAGGCAACAGTAAGTAGACTCCTCGTGACTTACCAGAGAAGTCATCAAAAGCAGTGGGCACATATTTGGTTGGATATCCATTGGTGGTGTAGCTGACCACCAGACTAGTCTTTCCCACCGCTCCATCTCCAAGGAGCACGCACTTCAGCTGCCTCTCGTGCGGCTGTCCCGTGCGCGCAGGTTCGGGGTTGTGCGGCGGGACCGGGGGAGCCATGGTCTTTGGGTAATCCATGCTGAACCGAGGTGACATTCAGACTAGTCCCACCATGACTAACCACCGCGCTACTCAACTGTGAAGCTCATTACGTACGGCTCGAGCCCTCTCTCTTTGGGATACTGAGGAGGGTGGGACCACAGCGCGCATATATTTGACTAGTACCGCCCACTTCAACCTTGGACTCGTAAAGTATAAGTAAAGTCATAAAGTTGGATAAGCAATATTTAATTGATACAGTTTTGTGATTATCTCCTCTAGTTGAAGTTGTGTAGTTAATAACCCGGAGAATGGTTTGTATAGTGTAGTGCAGACATGCAGAGACTTGTGCTCCCAGTGACAACCATAAATCCATGGTGACAACCTTCAACCTGGTCCATTTTTACCCTGATGCAAAAAAGTGGTGAAATTTCAAACCAATTCTGACCTATTTTCGAATCTACTTTATGAGTCGACCCCTGAGCATCTGTGGTGTCGACAGGACTGAGGCTGTCTAGTGAGTCATTTAAAAAGAACAGCAGACCTGTGTACATTGTAAAACGTCTTTATGATCTGTAGATGCGGGCGCCCTGAGAACTGCAGCTGTCCAAGTGACTGGACAAAAATAAAAACTTTAGCCTTTTGTCGCCCTCTTGTGTTTAGCACTAAATAATTACACTATTCCATAAGGCATGAATGTGCTGATCTTGTTGAAGGTGACAAACACTTTGATATTTTGCATATTTATTTTTTACAATAAAAACATTTTAAACAAATAAAACATGGTCATATGATTTTGTCATTATTATTATTATTATTATTATTATTCGCCTCAGAATCTGCTTAAGTTCGTAACATCCCAGATTAATGGCATTTGAAGTAACTCCTACTTCCTAACTATCCTAGAGCCTATTGCTTAAGTCAAATGTCAGGACTGTATCAGGGTAACGACTATATGTGCAGATCAAGTAAAGAATATCTAAGGCTAGTGGCTAAGGCTATATAAATAAAGGATACATGATCATGCCCGTCATGTCATACACAGGTGACTCATAAATGTAAGGCATAGTATCATTTCAGAAGCAGACACTAAAGGCCATAGTGTCCTAAAACAGTTTTTCTAAAATACATTGTTTACAATAATGTAGGCTAAATGTTACCTACCTATGATACACTGACTGTACATTACCATCTCACAGGTAGTGGGGTTATCAAGAGTTTCATGGTCAGGATATTAGGTATTGTGATCCATGCACGACCTGCAGTTAGAAAGGCACCATTTTTCACTCCCAAACTCCTCCAATCAACACATATTATATATTATATATTATACATCATCACCAGAGGACAGCGCTCCACTATAGAATTTTAAGATTAAGATTATTTACTTTTAATTGTAATGTCTGGTCATAAATGCACCATGTGAAAATATATGAGGAAAGAAATCAATGTTTTTGTGGATAAAAAAAAAATCAACAAAAGAAAACTTTGCTAGCCTGTGCATGACATCAGGCTGTATATCATACATTACATATTCATAAACATACTCATACACATTTTAACAGTCATGAAGATGGATATACAGTGAACACAGTGCACGCGTGTGTGTGGCAACATGCATCCTCCTGATTGCTTGTTTTAATGCTGCCTTGAATGATGACCACTATTTCCAAATGAAGTGGTATCGCTGTGTGAGAAGCTTTTAAAAAGTCACACACCTCCCATTCAGGTCATATTGTACTTAATTTGGATACAAGCTGTCAATAAGACACTTCAGAACAGTCCATATAATAGTCTCTGATACCACAGTCTCATTTAGTGTCATTCACTGTTCATACACACCACTTGAACCCCACATCTAACCCTTTTCCGATACAGGTAGATTATAAAACACTATGCATGATCCCGATAATTGTCTAAAGTACAGTCCCGTCCTATAGGTCACTGGAGCTCTGAGCACAGACTGCAGTTTAAGACATCTGAGTGACCATCTGCAGCTCATCTGGCTTTTCTCTCAGTCTTGTTCACAGGTGATTACTGGGCTTTGGGTTTGGCGCCACCTGGTGTTTGGTCAGGGGGAAGTCCACCCCCGTGGGCCAGTCTCACAAAACTAAAAAAGAGAGACGCATAACGAGTCAGACAATAGAAAAGACTCAGTACAAAGTTTTAATATTACAAAATAAAGCTACAAATTTACTAAGACTGAGAACACAAAGGAACCATTTTTTATTACTAAGCATGGAAATCTACACCAGCAGATGGCGCTGTACTCACATGTCTATGATGTTGTCATATTGACCCTGGACCTTTGCAATAACGCTGTCAACCTGCTCCTATAAAATCAAAGAGTTGCGGTTGTGTTTCTAAAAAGATTAATCAAACCAGTATCAGGGGTTAAGGCGTTACCTGGTGTCTCTGATAGAAAAGTGGCACAGAAAAGAGAGCAATCACACCTGGAGACAGAAAATCATAAACACATATTAGATTTAAATTCCTCTATATTTGCTTATACTAAATGAATAATGGATTCTTACTGATGACGACCAGAGTAAGGCCATTGAACAGCTTTCCCACAAATGTCACCAGGTACAACAGAACCAGGAACTAAAAAAGGGAACATAGCAGAGGTTTACTTTGTTGTTTAGTCTCCAGTATAATTGTTAAATACTTTAACACACTTTCTTGTGCAGCGTCAAAATGAAAACATTTAGTGGCAAGAATAAAATGATTATAGAGTTAATTATGAGAGTTAAAGTGAGCAGGCAGAAGGTGTGTGAGTTTCCCCTTTTACCCCACACTGTCAGAGTACTGTCCTGATATGGGACACCCCTGTTTCAGATACCAGGGGCGCTCGTTCAGACTGCTGTCTGTTACATACCGGCCAGGTCAGGGTTGACAGCACAGGGATCTGGGAGAGGGCACTTCATACTCACTGTCCCAGCACTGTAAATGTGTTAACGGTGTGGGATCATTACTGGCTTTATGATACTCTTTATTTTATGTTGGTATTCAATAACCAGTGATTCCAGTATGTCAGCAAAAAGATAAATTTTTATAGTTATCATTATAAAAAAAGAATTATATGGTAACTAATTTAATAAAAGGTTCACCACCACCAGTTCATACTGCTGCTGTGTCTTTGAGCAGTGCACTTCATCCATATTGCCTGCATGTGTGAATGATTTTATGTGATTGTAGCCGGTCAGTGTCATTGTAATATGAATGACTAATGCACTAATGAATCTGATGCAAAATCTTGTTTTTATTAAGCTTCACCTACCTTGAGGGAATTAAAAAGGTTTCCCACAAAAAATAGTCTCTTTAGGGCATCCACAACTGACAGAGTCAAAACAATAGCCTTTTGCATGTAGCGGTCAGCCAGCTCTCCACTCAAACTGATGTCCAAGTCCAAGTATGACCTGACAGAAAGAAATGCATATATTAAATGTATAGCCCCATTTATTATTAGGTTAATCAATACAAACTTGACTTACTTGAAAGGGTGCACTCCATCGCCCCAGTTTAGGATGTAGAGGACTTGGTAGTAGATCCTCACAGAGATGGTGAAACACATGACAGCCAGTGAGAGGGCGGAGAGCACACAGACGATGCTGAGCTGAAACAGTGCCAGCAGGCCCACGACCAGCCCGGTCAGCACCATGCCTGTCCGCTCTGTGTCCTTCCAGTAGATCAGGTCCACCACTGAGGAACACAAAGGTACATACAACATTAGGGTTATTGTTTCATGCTCTGGTAGAACCCTTACAATTACTTTTATCCTCTTGTAGAAAGTGGGGAGTAGGTATCCCAATGTAGCTCAATGTATCCCAACGTATACACATAAATTATCCACTACAATCTAAATGTAAAAAATCATCAGATGTAAGCAGCAAAAAAATGCACCAGAATCTAAAATCTATTTGAGCATTTGTTTATGGGATCAACGTTTTACAGTTTTAATATGACAGCATAATTCTGTCAGTAAAATGACACAGGAAGTAGATGAGGGCCTGTGAAGAGACTGAGGGTTTTCCAGCCTCCACCACAAGAACACAGGGCAGCACACGTCAGGCCGAGACTGAGGCTAAATATAGGCTTCAGATGAAAGAGAGAAGCAGGCACTGAACTGAATTTAAATGTAGCCTTTTACTGCACCTGCTGATACACGTCAGGCCCTCTCTACACCCCTCTGTCACACAGCAACAGCTGCCATGGAAACTACGGCATCTATAGGTATGCCATACTACAATTGAAAATTCACTAAAACAGGAAATGCACTTTTAAGCATGCAAAATGGTTAAAAGCAGATGAATGGACCCATATTCAAGAATACGATTACAAAAAACTTAAGAGAAAATAAATACATTGGCAGGTTTGTTGCTTATAAAAAAAAAAACTCATACAGTTACAATTTAACGTTACGCTTCAGGCAGGCACACCTACCTACCTTAAAGTGTGTGCTACCTGACTGGTCAAACGAGACCTAGCCCCACAGATAGATCGCTCAGAACATAACAATGTACAAACGTAATAACATAGCATATTTAAACATTTTCCAGATTATTATACTATGTGCAACTTCAAAAGAAGAAATTACTGACATAATCCAGGTCAGATTACATTTAAATTATGCCAAGGTCGATATCATCTTAATTTCTCTATTAACACTCTCTATAACTCTCTATTATGTGACATCAGGGCAGTTGACATCATGAAACTATATAGTACTACAGTCTGAAATGCCTTCTTTGTGCCAGGTGCTTAGTGTGAACAAGAAATACTCCAAAGTCCAGCCAGTGGCTAATTTAGTTTGAGGCTACAAAAAGAAGATACATCCAATCACCTTTAACATCTTCTGTTGACAGATGATAGTTTTTCTTGTGAAATGGTACAAGAAATTCCTTCAGCTACCACTTTCACACAGGCAGCTCGTCCCATGTACAGCCTCATCCCTACTGAGGTACATTACATTTGATTTCAGTTGCTGCATTTAACTTTAGCTTTAGCTGCCGTCTCACCTCCATTTTCTACACACTAGAGGGAGTTTGTTAGATCTTCTAATGATTCCCCAACAATTAGCAGCAGATATTTATTTGATTAATCTTTAAAGCCTCACCTTTACTGGCCATTTTGATTGCTGTTCTAGTGTTCCCCTCACGCCCTCTGTCACTGTCTGTCCTTCTGCGCTGCACTGGCCCTTCTGAGCTGTTTTTGGCTGCCCCCTGCTCGCTCAGCAATCCAACGGCCTGACAGCCCAAAATAATCCCATCTACAGCACCACCCACCCTGCTCAAGACTCCAACACACTTTCAACAAAAAGACAGATTTTCTTCAAATTAAGATTTTTGTCAGTAATAACAATGACAATAGGAATGTGGTGGAAAGGTGAGGCATTTTATAAAAGTGAGGCTGGGGTTCTGTTTTCATTTATGTCTATTTATGTATAATGAAATATGAGCACTGCCTCTGTGGTTCTATTATGTCATTGAGTCAAATCTCTCACTGCAACTGCTATTAGCATAAAAACATATAAATATATGTATTATATGTATATATGTTTGGTAAGGTAACATAAGATTGACTAAGAGATAACAGAAGACCATTGTTTTCTAGATTGTGGTCCAGTCACCTCAAATGCAACAGATACAAATTTTGTTGATTAACCTAATGTAAGTATTTACTTACACTGCCCAGAACCTGAGACACAATATACTGAATCAGCAATGCACAATGTAGTCAAATAGAGGTAACACGATACTCCAATAAGAGCTATTTATTACTCTGTCATCAGCCTGGCCACAAATTCATCAAGAGTCACATGGTTTTCTGACCCCACCCCTCCACCACTTCACTAAAATAAATTTGAACCCTACTCCACTTAAAGTACCAATAACACTAACTCAATACTCCTTTTGTGTTTCTACTCTGCTTAGCTAATGCAGGCTACTACAATGAAATCATACACAACAATCCAGCTTAGGCAACAGACTAATCCAAAAATGCTCTACCCATAATTTGCCATTTTTTAAAACCCCAAAAGGAAAGTGATACTAAGTAAATACAAACACAGGCTGATATAGTGTGTAAATGTTGCTTTAAGATCTACTCCAAAAAGAAATCTGATATTTCCAGTATTGATTACCAACCTCATTGAAAGGCCTGCATGGAGACAAAGACAGTGCTAAGGGCTGAGGTCAGGATAATTTAAAGGCACAGTACCTTGATGCATACCTGCGTGTATATGTGCCCATATTGTCACATCCTCTGCTAGGTTCAGTGCTGAAAACCAGTGTTCGCTGACCAGCTGTTCCTGAGAGTTGAGGCCAGTAGCAGCCACAGATGAGGATGTCGGGTCTGCAGTCAAAGATGAGAGCAGCTTGACTGGAATGGTTTCCCTGGAGACAGAGGATGCAGGTTCTTGGGACGAGGATGATGATGTTGCTGCCAGAAAACATATGAAGTTACTGTTATGTCATTACTATTGCAACATTGTATTATTGTCATCATCTATAACTGCTTAGGTTATGCTTTAATATGCTGTAGGTCTGCATACTGCATATAACTTAATTCACATAGTGTTACTAAATGCCCCAGGACAGCAGAACAGAAACAGCCACATACGAAACAAGGTCATTTTGCCATTTGTGTGTGTATGAGTGTGTGTCATTAGCGTCATAGGATTATTTTAATACTATAATTATGGACCTTCAATCATTTGTATTACAACTGTAATGTGGGCAAAGGGTACACACTCGGCCAGAGATCAACTATATCTAACTAGTTATAGTAAGCTAACCCTTTTTGCAAACATTCTTAAAAAATGTACCTGGAAATGAAAGTATAATACAGAAATTAGCATTAGCCAGTGAATATTTCAAAGTATGAATAAACAAGCTGGTTTTGGCGACTAACAACATAGAACCGATGCACGTAATGTCAGAGCCTGGTTGGAAAACATAAGCAAAGATACTGTGCAATGTACAGTGTTTAGCATACACTGGCAAACAATTGTGGTCATCTACATTTCTGTAAGTATGTAAATGACTTAATCTCACCATGAAACGTTTGTGAGTGTTGCGGGGTGGACATGGCGGGTGTAGAAGGCTGGACACTTAGACCCGGCTCCAAGCCCTCTGTAGTAAGAGTGCTTATAGCCTCCTGTCTTTGGACTCCTGTGTCTGTCTCCTGAGTTTCTAGATATTGAAGGGTTTGAGTTGTACTTGCTGCTGTTTGTCCAAGCAGTTCACTTTCAAACCTAGTCCATCCTGTATTTGTTCCTGTCTGACCCCTCTCTTGCTCCCTCCTTTCTTCCGCTTCCTCCTGGGTCAGAAAGGTCTGGGGGTCCCACTCTACATCCGGGGAGTCCAATAGTGTTTCTAATGTGTCCGTTCGATATAAAGGGGTGCGACTGGTCCTGCTTGAGCCACCCCTGCGGCGCTCTCTCAGGTGCCGGGATGCTCCGACAGCCTCAGCCTCGGCGATGGCAAAGTAAGAAAATGTTAGCTCATAGGAGTTCTGGCGAGGCGTGCCCCAAAGAGACGATGACGATGCCAAGCCATCTTCATCATCTGGGTCTTCGTCCGCTTCTTCATCATCCTCAGACCACTCCCGGGCGGTTTGAAGCTCGTATAGTTCGGACTCCTCATTTCCACCTGTGCAATAATAGAAATGAGACACACTGAATTACGCCTGTGATCAGGTTTGTGGAGCTAAACCAGGTGAAAATAGTTACTAGCTAGAAGTAAGTCAATGCAATGGCTTTTTTGTCAAAAATCCTGCTCACTGCATTTTGTGATTCTCACTACCACAAAATCTGTGCCTCGTTCCTCCACTGTTCTCTTACCATTTTAATAATATTCTAACTTTTGGAAATCCTAAGACATTTTATTTCAGTCATAAACTCTTTGTGTCTAAAAATAGTTCTTGTGAATGAAGCTGTGATCAAAGTGAACCACTGCATTCACCTGTGGATTATCTAGTGACACATTTAGGAATCCCTGTTTTCTCAACATTCAGTGAAAGTGTTGGGACATACCATCTGTGCACGGAGGGGTCGAGTCTGGGGTTGAGGCCACTGAGCCATACTCCTCTGAAAAACAAAAACAAAACATTGACAGTACAGTATGTCTAGATTTGGACTTTTATCAAACATCTTTATATGGAAAATAGGTAAATGTGTTTCCAGGTCATTTAACAAGAGTTGACTAAGAGAATAATCTGCCAACAGTGAGGCCTTCACTTTAACAGATAGACCACAAGCTAAAGTATAGAATTAGCAATGCATGCAAACAATCAATGAGCAGGTGGATTTGTCTTAGTAATATGAAGCCCTTTAGTCAGGATTGGCAGCAGTCTAGGTGTAAATATTGCACCATTTGTTAAATATTTGTGATGAGTTGTGAAGTTATACAGCAAATCTCTAAAATAGCTTGATGTACAGTATAAATGCATAGAAGGTAAATATGTCTGCTTTCTACGGAGCAATCATGCATGTGTTGATGATAGAGGCAGGAGAGAGTCATGGATAGTAGCCTGCTAGAGGGGGAGGTGAGCTAACAAACACTACGTTCTCAGCAGTTAACAGAAAAGATGCTTAGGTGGAATATTCAAGAGACAGACTGAACAGCAGATGACAGAAAGAGAGTAGAAGTCAAATCCAGCAAACTCACGGCAATGGGAGAATCCTAAAACCTGGCCCATGCTCCATCAAGGCATTGCTGGGCCCATCCAGTCTGGATCCAGCCCCCCTCCGCCTGCTCTTACATCCAGTGGATCGGCTGTGTCTTCATCCACCCTCCTTCCGCTCTGAGCAGCCCCACCCTCACACACTCCATCCAGCCTCTCTGCATCTGCCTGCCTGCGGTGCCAGTAGTGGATGCTTAAGCTCAAGGTAAAAAAAGGCATGAGCAAGAGGAGGGTGTTGTCATATTGCATCCACAGCCAATCTGCAGCTCTGAAACTCTCCTGCCCTGCCCCTTACTGTGTGATTTCATCTGAGGATCTTAAAGAGATAGGCTTTAAGAGCTTGAATAGACGTCATAAATAATGTACAACACATTTGCAGACACAGGCATTTGAGGAAGAAGCAGAATTACTGAGATGAAAAAAAACTGTAAAGGTCATTACTATAATGGTATTGGGAACATTATGGGTAGGAAACTAATACTGTCCAAGACTGTGTAGAGATGAAATATACAAATTAATGTATTTTCTGTATATGTAAAAATATACAGAATAATTATAATTGTATGTTTTTTTTTTATTGATTTGAACAGCTAAGAATAAACCATACTTCCTGTGTCCTCTTCTCTAAATTTACTATACACTACTAATCTAATGGGATAAGTTGAGTAAGAGTAAACAAACCCCTGTACAGCAACAACTTAACCAGTGACGAGTAGACGTTAACAGGTTTAGTCTACTTTTAGATGGTTAAGGATATGCATATTGGTCTTAACACTATTAAACCACTCTGTCTAAACCAGGTTACCGGCCTGAAATACATGACGCTAATGAGATTACAACTACAGTCAAGTCATACAAGGAAACCAAGCTCTCTGAAGTTACACAGAATGGCCCTGTTTAAGAAGAACCCACGCATCTATTGTGCATTCTTGTATCATATTCATAAGCTCATAATTCAAGTATTTGTTATACTGTACGTTCATACTTTTAAATAATTAACACATAATATGCAACTAATTCATATAATAAAGCTTTACAAAGACCTCTGGAACAATGAATCAGTGATCAACTCGATTGTCCTGGCATTACCTATTCTTACATAGATGTAAATCAGATAGTGTTTATGTGTTGATCTTTTGTAGCTAATTATAGGCTACGTCTGTGTTGTGTAAAATAACATGGGCCTAATCCAGGCATGCTGCAGACACAGGTCAAATTGCTCTAAGGCCAGGTGATTATTAGTGTTACACTGATTGAAAAAACTGTGGGAGGGGCCAAGACTAAAGGACAAATGAACAAAAATAGCTGGACGAATACATCAACCCTCATAGTGACAGAAGTTAGAGCAAGCAGACAGAGACAGACATACAACACACTAGGATTGTTTTGTTTAAGGAAACAAGATGCAACAATGGGTCTGATTTTAAAAGGCAAATCCAGTACATTTTTACAGTAACAGATTGAAACTGAATTAATCCATCAATCACCTGATTGGAGAGTCACGGATAAGCTGCTGCGCTGGACCTGCTGAGAAAAACACAGCACCGGAGGAGTGGCATCCGGAGAAGAAGGGCAGCTGCCAGGTCCAGCCGGAGGCTTGAACACAGGCTCCGTGGAGTCATGAGAACGGCCAGGAGAGCCAGCAATGTGGAGGTGCCCTCCTTCCTCCGACAGCTCGTCAAAGAGACTGAGAAGATGGTCACCTTCTTCTTTAAAGGAGGATCCAGGGAGCGAGGGTCTGATGAAGATGACAGTCTGGATGAGGATGACTCTATCCCAAGCCCGTACCTGGAGCATCCCATTTTAGAGAAACATGTGTTTGAGGGCAGCTCCCAGTCAGGCATGAACTACGCTGTGGCCAGTATGCAAGGCTGGAGGGCTCAGATGGAGGACGCACATACCTGTATGCCTCAGCTCACTGGAAACCTCAAAGACTGGGGCTACTACGCTGTGTTTGATGGACACGCAGGCACCACAGTGGCACAGTACTGCTCCAAACACCTGCTGGAGCACATGATGGCAACAGGTACTTTTATAATTATTAAAAGTTTAACTCAATAAATTATTTGTATACATTATTGAATATGATATCAAAATTAATGTAATTATATGTGGACTGGCAGAACATTTTAATATTATACTTGTTTAGGTGGGATTAAGGCAAAAGAGGTCCCGGAGCAGGTGAAGGAGGGGATCCATGAAGGGTTTCTGGACATTGATCGGCACATGCACAAGCTGGCCCGACAGGACAGCTGGGACCGCAGTGGGTCAACAGCAGCAGCAGTCTTGATTTCACCACAGTACATTTACTTCATAAACTGTGGAGACTCACGAACTCTCCTCTGCCATGATGGTCAAGTGGTCTTCTACACAGAGGACCATAAGCCCTTCAACCCCAGGGAGAAGGAGCGCATCCAGAACGCAGGTGGCTCAGTGACGCTGCAGAGAGTCAATGGCTCTTTGGCTGTGTCCAGAGCGCTGGGGGACTTTGATTTTAAAGAGGTGGACTGGAGACCACAGACCGAGCAGCTGGTCTCACCTGAGCCAGAGATATATGAGCTGGAGAGAACACCTGAAGACGAGTTCTTGATTTTAGCCTGTGATGGTGTGTGGGACGCCATCGGAAACGAGGAACTTTGTGCTTTTGTGCGCAGCCGTCTGAAGGTCTGTGACGACCTACGAGAGATCTGTACCCAGGTCATCGACCTTTGTCTGTATAAGGTAAGACTGTGAGGTGCTCACACTGAAATCAGTTTAATTTATAGTGCCAAGACAGTACTGGACAATGTTACACTATGATCTGTGTATTTAGGAATGTTACCTATACAAAGTAAAACTAGACAGGGAGGATGGTCACTGTGAGTAGGAATTACACTCAGGTCATTACATAAGTAGATAATGCTTGTTAGTACCATCTGAACCCTGACGCACCTACAGCGGCTATAAATAGGTGTATTAGACATCATGGGGAGAGATGGGACATGTACTGTATGTACACATGGCCTGGATTAAGATTAAATGTGAGGGACATTGACTTTGACCCCTTATTTCAACACTAGAATTCACTTGATTTTTTAACTTTTGTATATTTGGGGGGGCTGTTAACAGAATGTAACTAGACTTTTTAAATATTATACATGCAATTTCGTAAAGCTACTTTTGTGTGTACAATTGCATCTTACATTAAAATAGCAATATATTAACTAGTATAATATTAACTAACCTTAAGAACACTAGAACAAACATCCATAGAGTATAGTATTACATGTAGTTCATTACATATGAAAAGGTCTGTCATTGAAATTCATATCTTTTGTGATTTGTCTCCCTCTTCAGGGCAGCTTAGATAATATGAGCATCATCATCGTGTGCTTCCCAGGAGCCCCACAGGTGTCTCAAGAAGCACTGCAGCTGGAGGCTGAGCTGGAGCAGCAAATCGACTTGAAAGTGGAAGGTATCTAATAAATTAATTACTAACACTTTGTTTGTCATCATCATGTATAAAGTATTGTTTTAATAAAGAGCTGTCCCCACAGAAATAATCAAAGTGTTGAGGTCCAAAGAGAAAGACCCTGATCTGTTGTATGTGATCAAATTCCTGGCCTCAGAGGAGATGCCAGGGCTTCCACCAGGGGGCGGCATTACGAGCAAGTCAGTGTCAGACGCAATATAAATCCAGCTAGCTCTTAAATCATAAAAAGACTGACAACTGTTTTGTAATGTTTGTAGGCGAGATTGTATCCTCTCGGCTTATCAGAAACACATCATGGGGGTCAGAAATCTCGAGCCAATGGTAAGTCAATGAATGTTATAAATGTTAACAACAGGTATAATTTTTAATTGTTATTTTTCTAAATTATAGGATATTGAAGGATCAGAAGAAGATTCAATCTAAATTCCAAAATCTTTTCTCATTTCTCATCTCATTAGATCTCGATAGATTTGTTCTGAATACATTTTGAGCTTGTTCATACATTTTCATCATAATAAATATTAAAGTGATATAAATGTGTTTTTATTGCATAGCACATGCATCAGGCCACATGTATCCGTGTTTAGATACATGTGCATCAAGCCACATGCATAAACACTCGGAGAGTGCAGACCTCCGCCAAGGAATTAAATTTCCCCTATGCACTCCTAAAACGAACCGTTCTAAATAGAACCTTTTGTGGGACTGGACAAAATAGTGACTTTCTTTGAACGACAACAATTAAAAATCCTGTTATCAAAACAACAGAAACAACAGTAATAGCCTAATAAAAGAATATCATCTGCAAGAAGCTGAAAAGGTAAAACAAAGTGTGTCTGCTGTTGTGTATTTTGTTTTTGGCCTGTAATTCACTCAAAGAGTTAATTCACTTTACGTGAGTTAATAATAACACATTATTTTTTACTTCTGTAATGGGACATACTGGTCACTAACAGAGGCTGTAACTCATCCAGAGCTGTTGTATATTTGTTTGGCCTATAATTCATCAACACACAGTACTAAATAACTTATATATAAAGCATCATTTTGCATGCATTAGACTGACAACAGGACAGGCTGCCTTCCTCTGCTGTGACTTTACCACAGGGCCAGAGGAGAGGTGCTGGATGTCACAACACAGGAGGGATGAGGCATGTTTAGAGCACAGGCCCTGTCCCAGTCAGTGAATGAGAAATTATTTTTTTAAATCCTGAATTCAGACAGTGATTAGACGAATCAATTCTTTTCTGACCTTCCCTGAAAGTTTCATCCAAATCCGTTCAGTAGTTTTTGAGTTAAGTCGGACAATAATTACTTATCACTGAGCTATTAAGCAAATGTGACATGGCTCCCAATGTCTTGTTATAGAAAGAACATAAAAATGCACCATAAGAGAAGACAAAACCATGTGAGAGGCGGTGTGAGCAGAAGACATGGGGCAATCCTGGGGAAGGAACAAGTGCCATTACCAGGAATTAGCCCCATTCCTCATTAAAGATGGACACAGTGGTATTTTAGTGCGCATGTGTGAGGTGTGACATCAGCATGTGCTAAGGGCTAACATGATGCTACAGCTTCTAACGGTTTTAAACCACAAAAACAACATTTGGGAATAATATAATATGAATTGAAGAAAAACATGGATGACTTGATTAGAACATACTGCTATAAAGCATGTTGTACCATCCACTGATCATGACTATCTACCATTCATTTGTGTCCAGTAAATGTACTGGGCTGGGCAATAATGGCAACGTTAGGTGTAAAAGAATACAATTTGAATGGATTATATTATATGCAGACAGTTTTATGTGGTCTTAGCAAACTTAATTCATGAAAAGTTTAAATAAATAAAAGATATATAATATTCAAAGAGGTAGGTCTCGAGTGCCAAAAACACTCTTTCATCTTTAGTAAATAAATAAAAATATTATAACAAAAAGTGAATATCACCCTGCCCTGATAGAAGATCTCTCAGAAGAAATCTCATGTAATAACATAGGTTTCAAGGGGTCTTGCAGTCATGGGTTCTGCAGAATGTGTGGTGAGGGTGTGCAAGATCGACACCTCAGTATTAATTGACTCAGCAGAGTTTTTATAGGACCTTACCTCCTCACTCCTGACACGACGAACCAGTCAGAAATTCACTTCAGACAAGCTGCTCTCACTCAAAGAGACAAAAGGCGTGGGCGAGACAAGGACCTGAAGAGAAGACACCAGAGATAAAGAGTGAGTAATGCAATTTGTATTTGATTAATATTATAACATATGAACAGGGACCGGTCAGGTGGTTGGAGCAGCTGTTAGAGCACACGAAATACTACTAAACCCAGGCCTAACGTTGTAACGGCTAGTGTTGTGCTCTGGCGGTAGACGTTGCTGTTTCCTCCTTTATTTTATGTTTAGACCTGGGTTTGTCAAAACGAAAATCATAATGTGTTTACCAGTGCCAATTAAGAGTGTATTCATTCCTTTGGCCTTAACTTATGTAATATGTTGCTACAGGGTTAAGCACTGAGATGCCAGTAGGCTAACACCTGAGAGTAATTCATGGTTAATTCGGTGACAGCTGCGAAATGTCTGAGCAAGTCTTTCAGCGGCAAGAGGGTGTGTGCGGTTATGTTAAGCTCATAACCACTTTACAATCTGCAATAATTTGTGGTTTGAACTGAAGAACCAGGCAGACATCACGGTAGGGAACCAGACCAAACAAACATGTCGGGGCAAAACGTTCTTAACCCATGGCATGCATGTCGAAACCTGCTAAAAGCATGTGTTACTGAAATGGTTCACAATGATGTTACATGTGACTTAACCACATCTTTAAGATGCCCCTGAACGCTGGAGGGCCCGGGTACGGCAGTATGTCCAGTCCCGTGTTCTCAGGCAGTGTTGTCAGCTCCGAGGGTGTGCCGCTGCTCATCCCGGAGCACGAGCCAGAAGCACGTGAGTGGAGGCCGCTGAACCGCGAACAGCTAGAGGACATAGCGGGCGGGCCGGGCTGGAGGAGGTTCCGCTTTTACCTGGTGCTGCTGTTCTGGTTCTCCTGGATGGCCATACTTGCCACAGCCGTGGCCATCATTGTGATGAGCCCCAAACCCGTGGCTCGACCGCTCAAATGGTGGCAGAAATCTCTGTATTACCAACTGCAGCCAGAGCTGGGTCCGCAGGCCACCATGGAGGGGTCACCGAGCATTATCGGTGAGACAACATGACAGCTACACACTTCACAGAACTATACAGTCAAACAATGTTGGTCTGTTCATATCATATCGGAGTAGAAGAAAAATCCATTATTAGCGGAACCAAATATGAATCGTATTCATGACGCGTATGGACATGCAGATACCGTCTTAGAAGATAAAGAAGGGGAAATACACTCTCATTGGCTGATCAAAATCATTTTGCAACGATCTCATTCACTTTGAAAGGTTGTAGGCCCTGCTTCTCATAACTTCTCAAAAAAGAGGCCTATCACAGACATTCACCACTTCATAAAAGGTTGGGAAAAAATCAACTGAGTGATTAATCCGTCATGTATAATTTCTTTCAAAGCTTTGTGTGAGGAGTTCCCGTACCTCAAGTCTCTGGGTGTAGGGGCGCTCATCTTGGAGGGGCTGTTTGGGAAGAATGTGTCGCCTGTAAATGTATCTGCCACTGGCTCAGCCACACTACCTTTGATTCAGTACATGCTCAAAGAGAGCAGCAAAGCAGGTACAACACAGTCCTTATTAATATTGTTTTGTTCATAATCATTATCAATCAGTGTTTTTCTTCTGTGTGCTACAGATCTAAAGGTTGTGTTGGACTTTTGTGACGTTGACCTGCTGGGACCCCAGGATGGCGGAGACACTTCAGTTAAGGTAAAAGCTTTAATGTAGAAAAAACAAAATTAATATTATTTTTAAAATGTGTTTTTTTAATGAACCATAGGACACTCTTAGGTTCTGGCTTGCTCAAGGTCTGTCAGGGTTTACCATCTGCGACACTGATGAAGCTTATTCAGAAAAGGTCAAACAAATATGGCATTTAGAAAATCATATATTGTAATATTCAGATTCAAAATTCATATTGACCAACTTTTAAAATTGCAGTCTTTACTCGAGTGGAGAGATGTCTTCAAAGAATTTAACACAGAGGAAGAGAGGTATGCTAAATATATAAATGACAATTAAGAACTGTAGAAATTAAATGGGGAAGCTGTGTCTTTACAGAATCGTGTTAGTCAAACAGACAAGAGATACGCTCCCTCCCCTCGACACCTCAAACCCAAACATTACACTGGTGGACGTCATCATGAAGTCCATTCTGCCAGTTACACCTTACCTTCTGTCTGGTCAAGAAGTGGCCTCTGCCATAGAGTCTCATCTGTACAGGGCAGAGAAGGATCAGATATGGAACAGCTGGGTGGTAAATATGTGTATTCACTTAGTTCTACATATTCATATTTCCTGTTTTTATTTTATGTTGTATTTGTTTCTTCAGGTTGGAGGTAAAGCTTCAGACAAGTTAAAAAAATTACTTCTGGTGTTGTTGATGACTCTGCCCGGGTCTCCTGCAGTGGAGCAGGATTCAGATATCGACCAAAATGAGGTAAAATAGTTCATTTTAGTAACATCAATATTTCAGTACATTGTGGCAAAGCTCCAGAATATTAACCATTCAACTATGCTTTATGTTCTGAAATGTCACTGTTTTTCATGCAATGTAAGCTTTCTAAATTCAGCCAAGGCTTCTATACATTTGTAAGGACGTCAAGTTTAACAGTGGTGGCGGCAGTGGTCCAGTGGGTAGGCGCTCACCCTTCAACCAGAGGGTCAGTGGTTCGAGTCCCCAGGCACATGCTGCCGTTGTGTCCCTGGGCAAGACACTTAACCCACATTGCCTAGGAATGAATGGGGCCAGGTTGCCATTGTAAATGAGAATTGGTCTCAATTGGTTTAAATAAAGAATACAAAAAAATAAAAAGTTCTTCCCACCATTTCATATATTTTTGTAGCCTGCTCACATCCTTCTAGCTCTTCATGCTAATCCCAGATAGACGAGGTGATGGTAAACTCAGGTTTGTGGAGCTTTCTAGAGGCCAAGGCTGTCTGTCCAGATCCAAACCAAAAATAGTTTTTTGCTCACAGCTAAATACTAAAGTGAATCAAAACATTGCTACTTTACTGCAGTTTGAAGATTTACCTTTACCATTGCACTTATTTACTCTTCTCTTCCTCGAAACAAACAGGAAGAGGGACATTTATATCAGACCCTGTTCACCTCGCTCAGTCACTCTAGAGCCAGAGAAGAGGCTCTCCTGTACGGCAGCTTCACCTTCCTGCCTGTGCTCTCATCCACCAACACCTCCAACTCCACTGTACCATCACCCACTCCGCTGCTGGCCTTCCTCCGCTCCTGGGGCTGTGTTCACTTCCTTATTCTGCTCAATGTTGGAGCTGAGCCTTGCCTCCCTGGTCCTGGTTGGGCCTCCAGTCTGCCTGAAGCCGGGGTGTTTGTGGCCAGTTCAGGGATGGACCGCATGGGCCCTACATCTCTGGATACGCTGGAGCTACAACCGCATGAAGCCATTGTCATCAAACTGTTTGAGGCTGGAGCATATTCTTAAGGCTCCCCGTGAATAATGTGATTTTGACAAAAGGGAAATGTAGTAATTTAACTTTTAAAATATTTTTATAAATGTAAAAATTGTGTAGCACCTGGTTTACATCCGTTAGCTGTAAAGCGTCACACAAGGGTCATGTAACGTAACAAAACAAAACAAAACAGTCATGACTCATGGTAATTTATTCATCTACACACATGACTTTTGTGGCGGGGAAACAAAGCCACCATTTGTGTTGCACATATTGTTTTCATGTTTCTCAAATAAACCATATTTGAACCACATCCCAATCCTGTCTCTAACTCACCACAAGGGGGGGCTAAAGCAGCAACTGAGAGTTGCTTTTTTAAGCCGACTAAAGATACATGCAGCAAAAGTAAGACTTTAATTTTTTTTAACTGTAAACACTTTACATTTGATCAGTGCTCTGAATGACTTCTGCACTTACCTAATAAGATGTGCAAGTTCAGTAGACTGTAAAATGCATGAATGTACAGAGCATGGGGGTAGTAAGTGATTGATAATCACAACTTTGAGGAAATGTAAAAACAGTAAGCATTCATAAGGTACAAACTTAAACACAGGTAAACCTTGAAAGTGCATTTTGCAGCAGCAATTTTTCAAAAAGTGGAGCATTCACAAACATTTAGCTTAGAAATCAATGTTGGCTATTTAATCATGATTTAATTCACAATCAATGTGATCACAAGACACACTATGCAGGAATAAACATGTCAATTGGCCATTAACCATCATCTATTTTGGAAAATCATGTCAAAAGGGCGTTTTTTTATTATGAAAAACACAAATTTTACCACTGCATTATAAAGAAATGTACCATAAACAAGATCATGCAACAACATGCTATACAAATGAGAATTTCAGCATTTTTATTATTCAAGTACAAAAACAAATAAATATGAATAATATTGTGAAATGTTCCTCATACAAATGGCCTACATCTCTAAATACTATTTGACAACAATGGAGTGGCGTCTTGTCATGAGCTTAAATAATTTAGTTAATAAATGTTCACAGACCAATATATATGTTTTTATTTAAAAACAAAAAAGACAAAAATGATACCTTCATGTGTATACTGTGAACTTAAATCATTTACAGCACATTCAGACATGACACTATTTTTCACAGATCAGAGTTTAGAGTAAATGTCCTATGGCACCGGACTTTGCATTGTTTGTGGTTTCAATAAAGCTCAAGTGCAGTACTTTTCCATAGTTCATTGATAAGTTCATAATGACTGGGGAGTGCTGTCCCTCTGTATACTCCATGGATCGCCACCTTGCCGTGGTGGAGAACCTTGTGTGTTCCAATGAACCTGAGAGCGATGCCGTCTGGAGCGTAAGCTCCTGGTAGGGTCACCCTTGGCGGTAAGGTCAAAGACAAAGTGCGATCCAAAGAAGACCTCAACGGTGGAACAGGCGGAGGATGATGGCTGTACATTGGACAGCGTCAAAACGGCTGGAAAGGCGGATGAAGGCTGCAGAAATGGGTCTCCAGTCGTCTTGGTCTCCATGCCACTGGGCCCTGACCTAAATCTGTTAAGGATCGTGTGGTGGCTGTCTGTGCACCAGCCTCTACATGTTAAACAAAGCCACGCACAGGTGTCCTCCATTAAAGGGAATCCATTAATAACCCTAAAGAGGACAGTCATACTCGATTCGAGTGACCTCCGATGATGATACTCCAGTGTTTCATCACATCAAGTCTGTGGAGCTGTGTCAGTCTGTGTTGGGTACAGATGTAAACTGGAGTACATGTTGGCCTGATGAACTGACACTTCAGGTGGGCCGCGCTGAATGTGGTGGACCTCGAGGGGTAATGAAAGAGCACAATGTGCTGTAGTCTTCACTGCTCCTTTACTGAAGCGACAGCTCAAAAGGGAGCACAGGTGACGGAACACAGACTTGCGGCAGATGATAAAGATCCATGGATCAACAATAGGGTTGAGAGCATAAAAGCGGAAAGCTCTCAAGTTGTCCTTGTCGTCAGTAAATGGATGAACAGCATTGATGAAGCCAGCAATCTGAAAGGAAACATAAACATATTGTTTAGAACAAACCAGCTTCCACACACAAGTGTATCTTATTTTGGTTGATAATTACATTTTTGTATCCAGCTGTTTAATGTATGTAATGTAATGTGCTTTTTGTGTGTTAAGTAAATCCTCATAGTGTCATCAGTGTTTCAGAAGAGATCATACAGTACAAAGACTCCCAGTGACCTTCTAACTGTGAAGCACAGCAGACTAAAGCAGCTGGCTCACATCCATCAACAGTAGCAGCAGCTGGCTCCGGACCACTCTTTGTCACCTTGCTCTTCTTCTCTTTCAACAATTCTCCATTTCCTACAGCAAATATCCAACAAACACTGGCCTAATTAATGACCCGTGCTGATGGAGGGGTTTGTTCATTGGTGTAAATGTTTTCCTGTTGCTAAGGCCTGGACCAAAAACTAATAAGCCTGGTGGCTCCGTATGACATACAAGCATATCCAGTCGCTCACCATCTTCATCGTTAACTGACCGAACTCACACAGATGTGGTCACATATCTCAAATCTACACATGCATCCACAACGGAAAAAACAAGAGAAAGCCAATGGATGCATGGAAGTCCCAAATACACTCTAATGACCTCATCATAAGATATCAAGAGATCATGCCAGATAAACAATTAACTAACAATTGTTTCCCTCGCAAAGATTTAAAAAGCTCAGTTTATTGTATTGTGAACAGATTTAAGCCGTTCAAAGTAAAGTGCTTTATTTTCCATACCATACAAGGTACATGCAACAAAAAGTATGTGGTTCAGATTGAGGTTTAGCCTGATCCGCTGCGACCTGACCAATGTCTTTAGTGGTAGGCGAAACCGGAAGTGCAGACACAGGGAGATCATGCAAACACCACACAGAAACTAGGCCTGTGCCCGACAGCAAGGTGTATATTGACGAAACGGCCCCATGCGTCTGCCCCATACGTCTGCTACAACTGTCACCTTAATCAGACATTGTGTAATTTCTAAGGGTTTTAATATTGTTAACAAGCAATTAAGAGGCCCTGTCCCCAAACCATGACAAAACCTGGGAAGGGTCTATTTGACTTTTTTGATTTGTCTGGATGTTTGTGAAGAATATTTTTGCCAAATTTTGAAAATTCCCTAAAACTACATTCTTCTTTCAGTCTATAGGGGG
>JAVQKC010130090.1:0-13387 GCA_036025475.1 Philypnodon macrostomus
AGTGTAATGTAATGACATACAGTCACTGGACTAGATCTGCTCAATGACTCCTGTGTGACCTAGTGAAGGATGAAGCAGAAACATAAAACGACTAAGACGAGACTAGACTGGAAAAAAAACGTGTTGGAAGAGATACTAGGGAGCACTTGTAAAATGTAATCTCTCATAATAACACTGACCTGTCAGACATGGTCAGGTGTGGGTTTAAACTGTGGCCGTTGGGTCCTGCTTCGGTCCAGCAGGGTCTAGAGGATTCAGAGAGAGACCAGCTGCTGTCTGATGTGTTCCTAACGCCTAACTGACTGCGGAACGAATACAGAACGGGCGCCACAGGAGCTCCCGTGGAAAAAGAAACCACTAAAGTCTGTGCTCATTCACACCAGCTGTGGAAAGGATTACAGTTTTTCCGGACTCCACATGCGGCTTCACATACACACACAAGCTTCACATACACACACAGGCTTCACAGACACACATAGGCTTCACATACATACACAGGCTTCACAGACACACACAAGCTTCACATACACACACAAGCTTTACATACACACACAAGCTTCACATACATATACAAGCTTCACAGACACACACAAGCTTCACAGACACACACAGTCTTCACAGACACACACAGGCTTCACAGACACACACTGCGTACATCACACAGACCTCGGTGTGAATGACAGTCTGGAGGAAGACCGTACAGAAACCGCTCCACACACGTGCTGTATTCAGTGTGAATGAGGCGGCAGTCATATGGACGTCTCTGGCTCCATCTACAGTGACGGTTGAGAGCTGCTCTTGTGATAATCCAAAATTATGAAAGGTAGTTATGTAAATAAATGTAAATATTCAGCATACAACAGAGCTTGAACACACTGGTAAACTGGAATAAGCTCTTAGGGAAAAATTTGATTAAAATAAAAAGATGGCCATGCTGCTTTGACACATGACTGACAGTTTTATATTGAGAAAGATTTAATAAAGATACCTACAGCTTTATGGGTGAAGTGATATATTGAGTGATAAAACTATGATAGAGAATCAGCAGAAAGGCTTTGAATGATCATATGAATATTAACAGTTGTTCTATAGTGTCATGTGTTTAGGGAAGTTTTATGTTTTGGGTGAGTGATTTTCTCCTATTTTGTTCATTTGTTTCCTTTGTTATTGTAAGTAATTAGGAAACACTGGAGTTCTCCCGGTGATAGTGAGTGGAGGTTGCTAACACAGTAGCCCTGCAGAAGAATGTCACAGTGACCTGTCCTGTTGGCATTTCGATGATAGCAAACACTGTGGGGTTTTCATTTCGCATTTTCCCCAGTAAGTCTGTTTAAATCCGCACCATATTTGCCCAATTCAAACACTTCCTAGTAAGCTATGACCCCACCACCTCTCTGCCTTTAGATTCTCAAGGAGGAGTTGGGGAAAACTGTCTATATTTATAAAGTATTTTCAAGGGTTTACAAAGTTTATCTGACGGGTTTAACAGGACATTTAATGGGGTTTGTGGTATTTTCTTCTGAGGTAGTCTAACTGTTCCTGTATAGTTGGGCACCTGAGGACGAGGTCTTTGTAAATACTTTCCAAAATGGTGTGGTTGTGAACCATCTGTTCAAGAAAGGGTCTCTTCTCACGTCCAATGCCAGGCTTTCTTTTTAGCTCTCGCCATGTTGAGCATGAAGAGGTAGTGTGTGACGCAAAGCATGTACATCATATCCAGGAGATTTTCGTCTTCTTTTGGTGTCCGGCAGAAGAGTAAAATCACAGGCTTCACTTATCCCATGCAATGTGCCACGTGAAAGTCAGATGTAGGGGGTAACTTTCCATAGACTTTCCATAGACTTTCCACAGACTTTCCATAGATTTTCCATAGACTTTCCACAGACTTTCCACAGACTTTCCACAGACTTTCCAAAGACTTCCCATAGACTTTCCATAGACTTGCCATTGACTTGCCATAGACTTTCCACAGATTTTCCACAGACTTTCCACAGACTTTCCACATACTTTCCATAGACTTTCCATAGACTTTCCACATACTTTCCATAGACTTTCTACAGACTTTCCACAGACTTTCCACATACGTTCCATAGACTTTACACAGACTTTCCATAGACTTTCCATAGACTTTACATAGGAATCACTCGCTCCATTCACTCTGCTCACGTCCGATGTGAACGCAGCATTAGGAAGACTGTGGTATTTACATATGTAGATCTAAATAATAAGGATTTCTGACAAATGATAATTGTGTCCTCTAAGTGAACAGAACTAAGGTCTGTCCTCTTACCAGTGAGCCTAAACCATTCACAGTCCCATCATGAGCTAACACTGTGCTCAGCTGGATTATAAACATGACCTTAATAGTTCCCTTCAGGCCGAGAGCACTTCAATTTAAAACAAATGCTTGCTGTAGTGTAGCTGGAGGAAGGGGCCCTCCTTTGGGCAGGGTCTCAGCAGCAGCCCTGGAGCTCAAGGTTAAACTGACCTGTGCTCTCTACATGAGGTCAGAGCCAAGGTCAGTTAGCAAAACACAATAAATCCATCATCATCATCATCATCATCATCATCATCTAGTTTTTTTTAAATCCTCAAGAACTGTACACTTCAAGCTGAGTTAAACTGTGCACAAATGGTTCAATGTTCCAAAGTGAGACCTACAGTTCACATAAAGACTCATAGTTCAAGAGTAAGACACTGTTTACCATTGCTCTCTCAGTCAGAGAAAACAATTATCTTTGGACTTAAAAACCCACGTACACAGGGAGTATACAGTAGTAGTAAAGTAGTAATTAAAGTTGAATCTATTACCATACATGTTTTATCATACATTTGGGGCCGCAGTCAGTAGAGCGTGCAACCCATATTCAGAGCCTACAGTGCTTGCCCCGGGGGTTGTGAGTTTGAATCCTTTCTCACAACACCACTCTTCTCCCTGGTTACCTGATTCCTATCAATAAAAGCCAAAACTGACCTAAAATCAAACATGAGACATAATTGAGTCTAAATGATGTTAGAGATGTGCACACGCAGAGCACATCACAAAGATCAGTGACCACCAGCTTTCAAAATCACAATTTGAAAAAGGTGGAAATGGCTGAGTAATTACTTTTTCTGTTTAGTGCAATGTGTTTATTGTGACGATTAAAAAATAAATCCGTCTTCCGTTCTACTTTCCTGCACAGAATTGACTTTACATAGCTCTGAAGATCGTGCTCAACAGTGTCAGCAATCTGAGCTCAGCAACTACGTTAACATCATCTCTAAAACACAGGCTTTTCTAGAGATACATGCTACAGAATCTTTTATGTTGTCTTATGATATTCTCCATTACCCGCTCCTTTACAAATAACATCATTACGTTCTATGGCGAACACAAGAGGCCTTTACCACACTGATATATCAGCGGGTCACCTCAGAGTATTAAGAAAAGCACAAAGAGGTGGATGAACGCCCCTAAAGTGCAGTAGCATTGATCTGAGGCGGGTCTATTGTGGAGCTCCTGGCTTTACAAACCCCAGGATCCATTAGAACAGACACCACCGAGAGATGGAACTGGATAACCAAGCTGAATAGGGAGGAGAATGGTCTGGTCAATGTAGTTGGACTATAAAAGGGTATTTCTGATGTAATGTACAACAAACACTGCCACTCATTGAGGCCGAAACTTCACATCAGTGACCTACTATCTCAACCACCTGCTGTGTCCAAGCTTTGAGATAATGGTTTCCAACAAAATCTAAAAGACAACAGACGTATGCACATATAGAGTGCATGTTTTTAGTTCTCAGCATTCAATGTATCACAAGGCTTTGCTCAGTCTATTGCACACATCTCTCTTTATAGATTTAGTTTGCTTTGTTCGTCTCCCAAGAGAAATGTGTTTACTCACACACCACCAGCACTCACAGACAACAGACATTACCACAGTCGGAGTGCAACATTGTCAAATATACCGTGTACAATGGGAATCATCTGCATTACATATTGTCCTCCAACTCCTTATTTACGAGTTTAACTGATATTGGGATTAATGAGCTTTTGTACCGGTTGTGCTTGCACAGAGGGCTCCTGTACCTTTTTCCATAGTTAATCAGTGTGTACTCAAAGTTTAGGAGTCCCAACATACACCGTATATCACTGGCTGTGGGTGAACCACATTCGTGATCATGGTATCGCACCCTGCCAGGTAAGTATCATTAGCAAGCTACTCCAGGAAGAGGTGTTAGTATAAGCTTCTGCTCTACAATCAACTATTGGTAAATCTGACATATTGTGGGATTTGTACGTTTTGTATAGTGGAAAATAGAAGAAATACTCGTGTTGCAAAACTATAGAACTTTTTTCAACTCACTGAAAGCACACTCAAAGTTCATCAGTAAAATCAATATTTATGAAGGATAACATTTGCATCTGACAATAATACATGACTAGACATGCATTTTTTTAAGGTGTACCCTCCTAAGGCCCATAGATGCTGGGATAGACTCCATAATGTCCCTAATGTATTACCTATTTCAGCTGAATGATGCCATTTACTCACTTTACAAAATGACGTGATGAATTGTTCCATGTGTCATGTTTGTATTCACACAGTCCGTGCCCATTGTTTGTGAAACCCTCTGTCTCCAACACACTGACAGTCCCATTGTTCCTCCTGGTGTCAGCTGTGGAAATGTGATTGTACTCTTCATCTGCCAGTTAGCTGCAGTTACAGAACCGTGGGATTTAGCATGTGGTGCAGCTTTATGGCTGTGTTGGCATTTAGAATGCTTGGTAAGACCATCCCAACAAAGTGAATAGCTGCTCGTTTAAAGGATATAATAATATATATTGTGTTGCTGCAAACCACCAAGTGCTTCCAGTATAAAGATCCAAAAATGTAAAATGTGACTTTCATTTCGCCATTTGCTAAAGCCGTCAAATACTCTTACCATACACAGCCACCAAGGGCTCCTAAAAATGAATTGTTTGCTCAATTTTGTGGCGGTCTTGTGTAGACCCAGTTCGGCTCTGCTTTAATGACCATAGCTCAGTCAGAGCCTCTGTGGTGGAGCAGTCCTTCACACTTTCTCTTCTGTATTTAACCAGGTTGGTCCCAATGAGATACAGGATCTCTTTCTCTTCTTCTGTAGAAGAGCTCCAGCTCATGGATACTCACCACATGAGGCCTTCACCAACTATAATGTCCCAGTCCATTAAAACACATGTTCTTATTATACAGTTATTATAGGTTATTCTACAGTTTATATACAGTTACATGTGGGTTTGACATGGGTCATAAGGTACCCCACAGACCAACTTATATATAGTGGTAATGCCATGGTATTAGTGACACACTTTTAAGGCAATAATTCTACACATCACTTGATCTAACTCTGTTCAAGACTGAAGAGCAATGGATTCCTCAAAATAAAGCATTCATTCCTAAACTGTTTTCTGGTCCACAGACAGAAATTCTTCCCACAACAGAGTGAGTGAGGAACATCAAGCTAATCCCTCCAAAAAATGAAATGTCTTTACCCCAGGGCACAATACCCCAGGGCACAATACCCCAGGACTGTTGAGTTTGGCTTATCCACACATATTATTCTGAGTTAACTGTGTTTCAAATGTGGGAACATGGTGCGTCTCTTTTACAGCGTTTTAAAAGTAATATGTCTCTGTTGAAGGAGATAGTCTAATAGAACAGTCTGTACAGTTTTTGAAGCATGCATTCAGAGTGACGTCAGGCAGCAGATGTTCAGCTCCAAGCCTGTCAGTGTCTGTCGAGGTTCATTTAGACTTTGTCAAATGGAAGTATGTATTGAAGAGGAATGGAATGGTATAATTTATTCAAGTGTTGGAAGTGCAGGAAGAAACAACAAGTCTTTCTGTCCACAAAGCACAAAAGAACAAAAATATGTCTCGCTGTTGAAAGACTTATGGTAATTTTCTGGTGCACTTAAATAATTGCTGTGGAAAATGCTTTTAGAGACTGAACATGTCACATGCTGCTCGTGAAGCAATGTTTTAACTCACAAATGTTGAATAAATAATCTTTATGTGTTATAATGTCTGCATGCACTTTTTAGACAAGACTCTAGACTCAAATTGTCCAAAATTGTCTTTTTACTGCCTTTGACGCTACATAACCATTAATTTTCTAACCTTTTTGTGCTTATTATAGGGACACTAAGTGAAAAAAACCTGCCAGTAGATATGTGTAAAAAACAGATACAACCGAAGAGGACTTTTGGTAAAATGAAATGGGTCACCTCAGAGACTGGCCCTCTTTGGTGTTCATTTTTGACAATGTGGCCCTCAGTGAAAAAAAGTTTGGACCCCTGCTCTAGCGTCATCATTATGATATATTTACTGTGATGTATACATTTGCAAACTGACAACCTTACATTTAACAATCATACTGAAAAACCTGAGTAAATGCCCACTCACAGTTACGGGGGCCCAAGACGAATATGTGTTGGGGGGCCCTCCTCCCCAAGAAAATTTCCTAGTATTCTGGTGAATTTTAGATTATGTGTAAATAGATTCAGTGAGCTACAGTTTGGATATGCTACAAGTTATGGTGTTAGGTTCTGGACCGGCTTGAGGTTCAGGCTTCAGGCATATGGTTGACTATCATAAACCACAGATAAAACTTTCATTAAGGGATTAAGAGTTTGTTTAGTACTATTTTGTAACATGTCGTACAGTAAGAGGTCAAATCAATAAACTGCTCTACTTCATCAGATTGTAAGCCAGGAGTGCTTGAACACCCAACCATACTGAGCACAGTAATCTGCTGTGGCATCGGGGTGGTAGCTTTCTAAAAATTCACTCAGATTCTCAAATGAGTGAATGCTTTCTTTAAAAGCTGTTAATTCTGTCTGCCAGGTGAGGGAGATGCTTCTCTTTGCCTTGAAGCTGCAGATTTCACTCATTTAAACTTTGCTGCAAGTTCAAACCTGTGCTGCTCTTCCATGAAAATCCTAAGTGCCAAATCATTTGATATGTCATGTATGCGCCTGCCAATAGTGTAATTAGACAGGGGTATGGACCTCAGTTTCTTCTCATCTATCACAGCAGGAACATATCGATAGCTGTGTAATTGTAATTGTGTGTGGTATTTTTGGCATTCTGTGTCTTCTTAACTTCCATACTGTCTGCTACAAGTGTGGTTATAGACATAGCACACGCAATGGCCTCTCTTTTTCTCCAACAAGCCTCGTAGTAAAGCCGCGAGCAAGATATGCTTGGCCATTGATGTATGTATACTGCTTTACACAGTCTGTCTTTGATTTTTCTTGACTTGCCTTTAGTTTTGCTCCTATGTATTTTTCCATGGTGACCCCCTCCCTGCAGCAGGTTGCCATGGAAGTCGGGTATGTTTGGTGCCATCTAACAAGTCCTCAGCATTTCGTCCCTGTTAGAATGATATGGTTCTGTGTTCTGATTTTGAGGAAATCCACTTTAAAAAGTCAAGGCTTGATAATACAGATAGAACGTTATAAGTTTGCATAGCCTATAAAAAGCTAGAAAATGAATAAAACTATAAAGATTACGTATCCAAATACAGGAATATGTAAATTGCTCAATTTGGCCAAAAATGTCAGATAGAACCTTATCATTCTAAGGGGACGATTTGTTTGGTGCATTGTTTTTTCGCATATTTCCAGCCCATACTTTGAGAAGCTCTGTCCTAAACTGTAAAAGCTATCAGAAGAAGGGTTTATCTGAATCTGATAATATGCACATCCCAACCAAAGACACAAGAACTGCCAAGAAGCAACTAATCAAATCGGCAGAAGGGTAAACAATCATTTCTGACTGTAGAAGGAGCCAAGTACATCGAGTGACTCAGTGTCAAATCCCTTTGGAAATGAGTAGTGCTCAATTATCAGATTGAAGTGTGTTTTTCTAGGTCGTAACGATTGTTATGGAATATTAGGCTGACACAAAAACTAAAAAGACTTTCAGATTATATTTGATATTGACTACTTTTTATGAGACCTCAGCTCTACCCACATTAGTTTCAGTTTCAGTTTCAAGTTTATTTGTCATATGGAGGTTCAACACAAGGTCAAAAAATGCAATGAAATGCTTAGGATCAGAAGAACCATTAGACTCACTAAGATGGTCAAGTACTAATAGCATGCAATAATGCAATTCAGATGAATTAAGACAAGCTTTTGAAATTCTGTTGTATCCAATTGAAAAAAATTAATATCACATAGACTATGTAATAAGTGTGTTATGTTTAAAAAAAATCACATGTATTATTATTATTATTATATCTAGAGGCTTATGTACATGTGAGTTTGAAAGGTTTTTAATGACAGAAATAAGGTTAAAATAGTTGTCTCTCGTTTTACCTGAGTCGTCTTTAAGTTAAATGAGCTCCTTATTATAACTAAAGTTTCACAGAAAGGCTGGCAGAAGAGAGAGATATGCTGAAGTTGTGCAACTTGGGTCATTATCAGTCAGTGGGAGCTTCATTTTCTGCTTGGTACTAATTCTTTGTTCAGTTCACAGGAGATAAAGCTGTCCCTTACAGCAGGTGTATTGTTTGCTGAGGGAAATGATACAACATAGATTCCGGTGGGTGAATAAGGAACATTTTATTTTGTCAACAGTGCAATGTTCCTTGCGACAGAAAAAGACATTTTTCGACATGGACATCAGTGAAGAAGAACATAACGAGGGTAGACAAAGAAATCACATAAATAATAAGGATGTGTTAGACAGATGTAGTTTTAACATTGTTGTTCAATAAAGTGTTTGTTTGATCAGTTTATGTAGGTTCAAACTAACCATTTTTTTTTGTTATTTATAATTTATTGTTTTTTATTAAAAATATTTCTCGCCATATGACAAAACTACAATGTAGTGATGGAAAATATCACTTACAAACAGGTAGAAAAAAAAGAAAAATCACAAAAAGGGACTGAATAACAATTAACAATGACGTCGCCGTATTCGTCATTTCTCCACTCAATTCTAGCTCGTTCTGCTCAGTGTCAGTCACATTTCACTACAGTCGAAGACGCAGCGTGTTTACTTTACTTTTTGGTTTAAATTTGGTCTGAAAAGTGCTGTATAACCTGTTGTTAGCATTTCCCTCACTACAGTACACCCTCCCTCTCCTCACATATCCAGAATACTGCATTTTTTCACATATACAGGGATATGAGTACCGTATTTTCCGCACTATACTACTTATAATCCGGAACGCCTTATGGATTAATTCTGGTTGTGCTTACTGTCCTCCAAGCGATTTTGTGTCACACGGCGCTCAAGGCGCTCCGTCAAAATGCTTTGGTACGACTTCAGTAAACTACAAAGCTCCGGGAGTCAGGAGCGTCGCGGAGTAATACCTACCGGTACTATGCTTCACCGTAATATTAGTAGTGTATTATTATTAGTGTTTATATATGACCCCAAAATGGCCATATCATTTTTACGTGTTACAACTGACTGAGTTTGACTGACTTGTCTGACTGTTTTGCGCCTTATTCTCCGGTGCGCCTTATGTATGAAAAAAGTTTGAAAATAGACCATTCATTGACAGTGTGCTCCTTATAATCGAGTGTGCCCTATAGTGCGGAAAATACGGTAGTTTATCTAACTCTTTTCTCTGCTCCACACAGGAGTACCTGGACCTGTCTGTCCCATTCGAGCAGTACTCTCCCACCTGCCCCGACTCCAATAGCACCTGCTCCTCTGGCGACGACTCCGTTTTCGCCCACGACCCCCTCCCGGACGAACCCTGTCTTCCTAAGCAGCTGTCTTCAAATGGGGTCATACGGACTTAATCAACCTCTCTATCACCACCAACCACAACCTCTCTAAATGCAATACTTTCACAAAAAAACGTCTTAAACTTTGGGGGAAATTATCCAAAGTTGTATCTTCTTCCTCAGACTCCAAGAAACAGTGAAGGATTTTTTTTTTCACAAAGTATATATATTTTTGTACTCGGGCCAGTCTTTTTGTTATACGGACAATCTGTGGGGTGAAGCCATTCCGTGCCTATTGGGATAAACCTCCTCAAAACAAAATATGAAGGGCATTGGTCAGTAATCAGGAAGGACTTGCAATGGACATTTCTGAAAAGTAACCAGCAAGAAATCACGAAACTCTATGGGACTAGTTCTTCCGAAGACATTTTGTAAACTCATTTTTACAAAAACGATGTGAACATTTAAGTTTATATTCGCCACATCCCGAACAAGCTGTTTTTGTGATATATTCTGAACAAACTCCTCATTGAGGTGTGAAGTTTTCAGGGCCATTCATAATAATAATAATAATAATAATAATAATAATAATAATAACGGTTTGGAGGGTTTTTTAAATGTATCTAGAAATGATTTATTGTAAATATAAAAATGGAACTATGTATGATATATCCTCAGCCATGGAAAAGACAAAAAACATTTTAAGATATTGTTTAGGATCGAAGCGTTGCAGACACTGTCCTGATGTGTAAAACATAAAAAAGGTTTATTTGATCATTAACATGTATATTTGTAAAGCTATTTATAGACTTAACATGTTCGAAAGGCTTAGTCTAGTTTTAGTACTGTACGCAGATTTTTATTTTAAATTTTCGTAACTTATTTTAAGGCAGAACTGCGACGTGATTTTCACAACTGGTAGGCTTCTCTGAGTTTGATCCATCTTAGGTTCTTGGTTTGTTTACATATTTTTCATTTGAGAACGAATGTATGACAGACAGAAAGATTATTGTGTATCGAGGGTGAATCGAGCGCCAGCGGAGACTTGTCGTTTTGAAAAGTTGATGTTTGCAAATATGAAAAAGCAACGATTAACTCTATTTGTGCCAGAGAGGCCTTTCAGAGCGACTGAAGTACTTATAGACATTATAGACATCGGACTAACTGGGAGACAGAGCCTTCATCACGTTGACATTTTAAAGGGAAAGATCCTAAAGTAAAAGCCATCCCAGACTAGCCCCCAAATGAATTTCTTACATATATCTACCAGAAATCCAGCTAGCATCTAATGTAATGAATAATTGTTAGAGTAGTATACAGTTAGCACCAACAATCAATTTAATTTTTTAATCTAACGTGCTAACTACAATTGGTAATAGGATAGTCAATATGTAGCAAAACATCCAAGGGTAGCTGCGGCAAATAAAAATTGAAGAAGTATTTTTTTTCTTTTAAAATGTTACACTGAAGGGTTCATGTCATAGCAGTTAGCTTGTGGTTGATGCTAACTAGCTAAACGCAGCTAGCTAAAATAAGGTTGTATTTTGCAACACTCGCCCGGATGTTATCGCTGCTGTCTAGTGTTAAAACTGAAATGAAGGCATGCTGTGTTGGTTCACGGACCTCACAGCCAAAAAATAAATACATATATAATAAGCAGTATATTTGTATCCCTTTTTGTGAGGAAAGTAGTGGAGAAAAACGTGCCAAATTGAGTCTTATTTTAGCATATTTCTTAAGTCTCACGCCATGATTGAATGTGCGCAGGCGGAGGAGGATGTGTGCAGTGAAGGATCATGGGATTGCCAAACAAATATTTTTCTCTTTATTTTTTTCTTCCTATTTCAGCGTCTCTCAGCTGACCCCTATAAAAACCAGGGTTGAAATGTTTACAGAGCCAAGTCATGAACGGGAAGGCGATGATTCAGTGGCATTTTGAAGGTTTAGAAGCTTGTTCATTCGCTGCTAAATGGAAACTAGTAACACTTCACTGTGCAATGGCCTTTTTCAGTATTTTATAGAGCATTTTATTCGTATTTTTGTCCACAGACCGTATATAAAGATGGACAGAGACACACATTGCCCCTGACTCCAACCATTTTGATTTCTACCATCTAGAGCAGTCCATTTTAATTTGAAACATCTTAATATTTTTGGCAATCTTGCAATCACAGTCCTCTTTAGCTCATTGGTATGTTTTCGACTGACATTTTGAATTTAACTGGTATAATAATGTTAAACAGATCGCTGTTGAATTGGGCTACATGGTCAATGGCTTCCAAAAAATTGGAATTGTTTCCAGTGGCCATAGTGGCACGGAATCAATAAATTTATTTAGAAAAGTGTGATCTGACATAAATAAATAAACTACCTATTTATAAACCAGGTGCAACTACACTCTAGGGGGCGATAGAAACATCACATTATATATAATATGACCCTTTGTCCATCTTTATATAGAGTCTATTCCTCCTGCTGTCTGTGTTAGGTATAATGAACTCCCCAACACTTGTGTGCGTACTTAAGAATATTTATTTATGTTTCTTTGCTGTATATTTTCCCTGTTTTTGTTTAAATACATGTATTCCACTCAAAATAAAGGCCTTTGTACAGTTAAATCACCCACAATAAACATTATCTTATTTTATTTGGTTTCGGCCCGGATCAATGTATATGAAGTGCCTGGAGTAATTTTTTTGAATGTAAAATTGATAAAGTAAATTTTTTTCTGAATTTAGAGACTGAGACAAAAAGGCACTTCGAGATCAGATGAAATGGTATAATTTATTCTTCCATGCTGAGTAAAAGCTTTCCCTATGGTGAGAGTGTTTTATTCAATGTTTTTCATATTAAAAGCACCATACACTGATCGGGCTAAATTGCTAATGCCCCTGTCCGGCCTTCCTACAATTTTATGTCAAACTACTTTTATTTTGAAGCCCTCTCTGGCCTCTTCCAGTTTCCTTTGTCTGTCTCTCAGTTGGATCACTTTTAAATTGAATTTTGAAGCTTTTGACATGTTTTTTTCTTTCTTTGGCAGCAAATAAACCCAGATTGAAACGGACACCAAGCATTTTATATGATATGACATTTTTATCATGTTTTGTAACAGAACACAAACCTGCTTCAAATAAAAACTACTCAGTGTCAAAAACTACAAATCGTGTTTATTTAAGCGTGGAAATTATTCACTATGGTCAGAATTAGCAGTGATTAGAAATGGACTATAGGATTGGTGACTGCAAAGCAGAGGTGGTTAGTACTCAGTTACATTTACTCAGTTACATTAACTCAGTTACATTTACTCAGTTACATTTACTTGAGTAACTTTTTAAATACACTGTACTCCATAGAGTATCTTTACTGCACAAAACTTTTACTTGAGTAATAATATTTTGAAGTAACTGTACTCTTACTTGAGTAAACTCTTGTAAATCTAGAAAGAGTAAGAGTACTTTTACCACCTCTGTGTGTCAAGAACAGCTTTATGTGAAAAATGTGATGATGTGAAATTCTGTTCCTAATTTATGTTTTTAGTTTATCATTTGAAAATTCTGAAAGTTGAAAAAGGGCATCTGGACAAGGTTTTGATTGTTGAAAAGCTTTCATCTGCCAATCCAGCAGACTTCTTCAGTTCTGGTTAGAAAGGTGGGTGAGCTGAGATTATA